>VZZY01011852.1:194456-248772 GCA_013400335.1 Eurystomus gularis | reverse complement strand
CGCTGAGCCGGCCGGCAGGTACCAGCCTCCCGGGGCGGAGGTGCTGCCGTGCCCGCCCCTCTGCCCCGCCGAGCGGGACCGACCCCACCCCCGCTCCCGCCGCCTTCGGGCCCCTGCCGAGAGCGCACGGTGCCTCTCGGGCTTGCTGCCGCGTCTCGTTTCCCCCTCCCTCAGCTCGGCGACGGGAAGGAAAAGAGGGCTGCGGGGTCTTTGCGGGGAAGCCCCCTCCTAAGGCCCCGCAGCATCCCAGGTACCGGGGCACGCACATGACCGTGTTGCTCCCCAGAGATTCCTCAGGCCGCGGACCAAAGGGCCCTTAGACAAAACATTTTTTGTTCCACACATCAGTTAAAAACACTTTTTGAAATCAGAAACAAAAAAAAAGGGGTTGGGGGGGGCGGTGGAAACAGCTGAAATGCCGAAGAAAGAGGTCTGAAATTAAGTTACAGGTTTTTGCAAGAACTGTGATGGCAGGATCCCTCAGCAGGGTTTCTAGCTGGTCTGAGAACAAGCTTTGATCCCACGTTGGACTGGAGCTATCGTAGCACCATGAGGTGCTGAGACAAATCCGGAATCCCTAACACCTCCCTGGACAGGTCGCTCAGGCTGCCCAGAGCATTTACAAAGAAACAACCGAAATTGTGGCTTTGCTTGCAAAAAAAAAAGAATACACTGTTTCCTCTTCCAGCCTCTGGGAAGCATAGGATAAAATAGGGCTGGCTGCGAGGCTGACGACATCCAGTGACATCAGCAGAGCTTCTCACCTTTGTACTTTGTGAGTACTAAATCACACTATTCCCCCCCCCCCAAAGCGAACCTGAAATCTCTTCTAGAAATGGAGGCCGATGGTGGTGCTGGAGTCAGGAGTGAGTGCTGGGTTTATTTACACTCCTGCTATTGAGGGGCAGCAGGGTGAAGAACCGGGGCTGGGAGCCAGCAGTCACTTCTGGCTGCTCTGCCTGTTAGCGCAGCATCCAAAAGGATTTCACCCCCGCCACCCCATCCCAGCTACCATGTTTTACACATAAATATCAGTTTGTTTAACCGACAAAGCAAGTGAAATAGTCTCATGTTTCTAGAGCAAGCAGAACGAGTAAGAACTACACTGACAGGCAGGGACAGCGAAAGAAAAAGCTTTGGAGAAGCTGTTCACTCAGGTGTGTTGCGGTGTGCAAGGGCCTGACCACCACGAACGAAACTGTTCTCCAGGTGAGTTGTCACGCTGGAGAAAGCAGTCACGTGGATTTAATCTTGGCTTAAAAAGCGTGTCTGTGGGATGGACAGAAGAGTGTTATTTCCTGAAGGAAAACTTTACAAAAGTGCAGTTTAGAACTGCTTCATAAAGCCATTGCACGAGCACGATGTGAAACTCTGTAAAAGCATTTTATTACAATTTCTTGGCTGTTTCCTTGAAGTTAATTGCTTCCACCCCTAATCCTTCGGTGCTGGACGGAAAGCGCCTTCCAGCTCCCCGAATTTTTAAGCCGAGGTGTGAAGCACAAGCATTCAACGTCCATCTCAAATGCAGTTTTAAGAGCCTTGGCAAGATTTCTCCACGTTTGACAACTTTAAAAGCCTCGAAACTTGTTTCCTGCAGGCTGTCTGAGGGACGCGAGGTGGCAGCGCTGAGCCTCTGCTGCTAGACGTGGGAAAACGTGGAGCGATTGCACCCGGGCTGCTTCTTCCTTTTTTTTTTTTTTTTAATTATTAGTACTATTATCATTATTTCCCCCCACCGTGGTTTTACTGAGCAGCACAGCGCTGCAAGTTTCTACTGAAATTCAGCAGACTCGCATAAAACAAGAGGCAACGCTGGCACATTCAGCTGTACGCCGCCGAAACACTTTGCGCTTGACCATAAACCTCATCAGGAGGCTTTAAGGGCACGGTCATTAATTCTCACACGGATGGCTGAGAACCGGACCCTGCAGTTCGCCTTGCACACGGAGCGAGAGCGTGCCTTACAGGGCCTGGCCTGAGACAGAGCTTCTGGACGAACCTGCGGCAGTACTGGGAGCCACACGCCTTGATTCCAGGTTTTCTGTGTGAATCAGCCCCCAGTCCCCACCGATTACAGTATTTTAAGAACACGCAGATTTATCACAGCCGCAGATTTTTTTTCCCCCCCCTCTCCCTCTTAAGCTGAGGATTACTAGCGCTCAGGCTTATTTAACTGCAGCCCTTGCAGTTGATCTTTTCCACACCCCCAGCTCCGGAGGCTCTGAGAAATGCTTGGAGTAGACTCCAACGGAGCTTTCAGGCGGCAAACCTTCCCTCGCGTGAAACATGTTCCTGCATGCCCTTGTCGGCACGGAGCACTTCCCTTCCGTGACGGCACGCTGCCCAGGCAGCGAGCACGGCCGGTGGGAACGGGGTCCTGCTGCAGACCAAGGTCCTTGGCTTGCAAGTGGCAACACCACCGAGAAGGTACGCTGCTACAGAACACCTTCCTCACCACCTTGCTGCTGCCTGTTTTGATCCAAGGAAAACAAACTTGACGAGGTACCTGCCACCAAAGGGGCGGGGGGAAAAATAAAGTAGGGGGGAAAAAAAAAAAGTAGAAAGAAAGCCCTAGCTTTTAAAATAACATGATAGTGGATATTCATGATCAAAGAAGTGCGTGCTTAAGGATCAGAGGTGTAAACTGAGACATGAAAGTGGGCCCTCCTTCTTCACCTTGTTTGCAAGAGGAAAACTCCACTGTACAATTGCCTCACTCCGATTCACAGAGTACCTTTATTCAACGTGATTCATAAACACTTTGAACTCTCCCCGACAGCTTTGTGGAGAAGAACTTTTATTACTGGGAAGTGTTTTATGGACGATATTATTTACTTAGGAGCGCAAATCTAAAGTTGTATGGTATTGTTTCCTTCTAAACTGTATGTTCACCTACATTTTACTTGAATACAAGCCTTCACATAGATACCCAGTGCTCTTGTTATGAGAACGCCAAGATATTTCTAGCTCATTTAATACAGTAAGTAGGTAAGAAGCCATTTGCGTATACGTATTTATATTAATTCAGATATTAATCACTTCTATGGAAATGCTGGGTTTGGGAAGGCAGAAACACCTCTCCAGAGATTTTTAATAAGAAAATATGATAATACCTTCTATCCTTCATCCACTTTGGTGATGTTTTAAGTTTAAACTTGTTCTCTAAGAGTAACACAAGCTCAAAAAGCTCTGTTTAAAAAGAAAAAAAAAAAAAAGAAATCTGGAAAACACAGTGTTCACATCTACTTAAAAGGAGAATTGCAACCCCTACCCAATCCTATAAGATTTAGTAAACATTTTTCTTTTAAAAGAAAGCAAGCTTCGTATAAGAAAAGCTTTTACTTCATTTTTAAAGCTGTTTTGGCAAGCCTTTTCTGCAAAGTGAAAAGCAACATAGCCACAAGGTTGAAGGGGAATTACTGCTCTGCTGCATATGTAGCAGCAGATTGCATATTCATGAGCTGCAGCTGCCACGGAGGCCACCCCACCGAGGGTAGCCCAAGAGGAGAGCCAGCGGAGGGGAGCTGCGTGCCTGCAGCCAGCCCCTGGGCAGGGCTGAGCCTTCCTCCCTGCAGGAGGATTAGGGAAGGAGTGTCCCACTCCTTAGACCACCTTGCTTTTTGAACATGCTCCTCTGCTTGGCCCCTTACCCTCCCACCCAGCCATCTGTACACATCCTTCCTGCTTGCGCTCGCCTTCCCATGCCTTCTCCTACAAGCTTATCGCTACCACTTGTAACGTGCAGCTCATCTTTTCCTGTCATCTCTACACACGAGCAAACAGCTGCAAGAAGACAGTTTGGCAGAAGCCCACATAGTACCAAGAATGAAGTAATACTTCCGCCCACTTCCACAGCTTCATGATGTCACCCAGGCTTTAGCATCGTTGATAAAATGGAGCTACAAAACCACTGTGCATTGAATTAAACTGGGGTTGTTTTTAAAGTGGGATGTTGCACGCTATTTAATGCAGTCTAGGAATGACTTCTTGTGCGAAGCAAAATGTTGCTTATACTTTGTACTCCTGAAAAGGAGGCATAAGGTAAACTCTGTGCACACAGGAAAAAGCATTATTCTAAAATTAAACTCTAACTTGTTGCACTTCTAACTTGTTTCTTGTGAGGCTGTTTCTTGAGTGATATAGTCAAAGTAATTAAATTAAGAAAAAAACCAGACCTGGCATAGGATTTAACTGTGATCATTGTATTTTTTTGGTAAACTTTAGGTTATTGAAGGATGCTTATCCACATGATCCAACGCTAAGTAAAGAAAATTATTTTGGCAGCCTACGGACAGTTGGCCTTAGTCATGTGCTCTAAGACAGTTCTGGCAGAAGTAAACAGACTCTGTACTTTTGATCATAAAATTGCCTTTTTACTCTCAAACTCACCCCCTTCCTTCAGCCCTGTAGTCTTTAGATGTAGTGGATTAATTTCTGTTAAACAAATTTTACTTAACTTTTTCTGATTTGGAGTTTCTGATGTGCAGGTCAAAAAGCAACAGCATGTTCTGGTGGGAAGAGGCAAAATACATTTTAATCTAAAATGAACAAGAGAAAAAAAGTAGTTTTCTTACCATTTTTTTTCCTTTTGTGCTCAGGATAAATACAAAACTGGCTTTCTTCCTGGTTTCCTTCCATATAATTGTTCTTAATGGTGGTGGTGGTGTGACAATTAGTAAATAGATGATTAAAAAAATTCTTTTCTGAACAGATTTCTCAAATGATACCACTCTGTATTTGCCAGGGTCTGTTGTACAATCTCTGTCACCTACATTACCTATGATGCTTATGCAGAATAAGGTTATTTGTTTAATATTAAATACAAATATTTATTTTTAAAAAAATATTTTCAAAAGCTTGTTTTCTCTAAGAATTGCACCTTTTTGAAGAGACCGTCAGAATAGGGCAGTAGAGTTTTATACTACCCTGTGTAATCCTGATCTAGCTGTCACACTCAGGAAGTGTATGTATGAGTAATCTCATCATGCAGGTGTGCTCAAGTGAGGCAGGAGGCCTGAATTTGCATTGCTTTATAGGGTCTGTCTTTCAGTTCGATTAATTGCTATCAGAAAAACAAATTGTCTGTATGGAATGTCAGGAGGCTAGAATATTATACACTATTTCATAGGACAAGAATCAGGCATTTTTGACGTATTATTCCAAAATTTTAATCCTCTGCTCACGTATATACATTAATATACCAATACACAAAGTCTGGCATCCGATCTAAATATCAGAAATTAATTTTAAAAACCTTAAGTGTTGAATTTTGCTTTGTAAAACTGCTGGTTTGTCAAATATTGTGTAAGAGGATGCTAGTATACAGCAATTTTGTAGATTATAAATATAGTAGTTGAGAAATGTGCGAAATGTTGCACTCCCGCTAATCAAAGCTCTTCTGTAGAAAGAGTATTTGCTAAATAGCCCTTAGTTCAGTTTATTGGGACTGCCTTTGAAATTTGAGGAGTAAATCTTGTTGATACATCAGCAAATATCCCTGTATTCAGGAAAGACTATGCACGTCCAATTAGTCTGTTCTTACTCCCATTTAAGTCAGACAAATAATGACTGTCTGTGGGATGACTTCCCCAAATTAATAGTCTGCTGGGAACTATTAACAAGTTACACAATCACAGACCAAATAAGATGCTTTAAAATGGCCTCACAAGCCAAGTGTCTCCCAAGTACTACAAAAAGTTGGCATTTAGACCAACTTTGCTCAACCTGTTTCCACCAGGAGCCTGAGATCATGCGCTTGTCCTCATAACCGGTCTTTGTGGAGACTCTGACACGGAAGGTAACGGTGCTGGTAGGTGGGTGGTTGCTGCAACACACCCGCACACCGGCTGTTTTAACCTCCTGGCCAGAATAAACAGCAGCTGCCCACGTGTGCCTCAGACGAGGGGTTTGAGGCACGCACTTTGTCTCAATGCAGATCTTATGGTTTTCCTCATGCTCTCGCCTCTGTGACACAAAGTACCTCCTCGTGCCTCTCCCGGTGTGGCATGCAAGTTACGTGGTTTGCAGTGTAGATGTTTGGCTGGGGTGGAAGTAACCAGGATATGAGACTGCATCTTGTGTATCTTACACCTGTGGCGTGTAGACAATGCTCATTCCGGAGATGTACGACTGTCAAGGAACATCTCAGAGGCACCACAGCACGTTGCTAATACGTGCACACGCATACGCACAAGCGTTGTACTGAAGACTTCTGTGTATGACCTTTTCTCCCTGTATATACACAAGCGGAAAAAAAAAATTGCTGGCAGAAACAGCAAGTAGTGAGACCACTGGAGAAAAAGCAATATTTAGACTACAGAGCTAGAAGAGACAGAAGAGTATCAAGTTCCTCTAGAAATAGACACTGGAGACACTTGTTTTTAGGACAGATGTACACTGCAGACTGTGGTGTAGTGTAAAAATACCTGAGCTAGATGCAAATGAGCCATCTTTCGTACCAGAAACAATAGTAGGTGCTTCTAGGTTTTTTCACCCTTGATTTATATGTCGCATCAGCTGTGATTCAAGGGTGGCTCCAGTTCTCCAAGGGATTTAAACAGCAGATGGGAAGGTATGTCCTGCGCTGCCCTGGTCCCGCTGCTTGTCTGTGCACAGCTCTGCTTGCAGCTCCTTCTGGGGGTGAAGGCTCCAAAAGACGGGCACCAAGCAGACTTTTGGCTCCTTTGCATAACTTCACCAGGCCACAGCTTTTCCTGTCTCAAACTTTCTGCTTCCTTGCTCTCGGCCTCACCATTGCTCTAATATGACTTCTGCATTAATTTGTTCTTAATCACATAGAGGAAATTCAAACAGCATTCACCCAGCGCATAACACATTCAGCCCAACATTGCAAAAATTTACCTATGGGAAGTTTATTGATTTGATCTTCAGAATCGCGTGGAGCACGTGAGCAGATAAATTGCCTACCTACTGATGAAGATAGAAACCATCCATCATTTACACTGTCTCAAGTAATCTATTTTTGTTTTTCCATTTTCTTATCCTAGAAATATAATACCATCCTTACTGCTATAAATGGAAGAAGCTCTGCTGTTCTTACATAGATATATGCTGATGTCTTTCGTAATCTTATATACTTCATATCTATATTCAGTAACTGAGGTTTCAAAATGCGTGCTGCTGTACATCCTGGTATTCAACAGGCTTGAAGCCGCTTCTCAGAAAAGCTCAACAAGTAATGTCAAAATTATCACAAACTAGGGGAGCACAAGCAGTGTCTGACTGCTCTTGGGATTGTTCACAGATTTCTATGCAAATCCAGCCATGAAAGGGTGTCTAACACCTGACTATCTTCACAGCCACGGTGAGCCTCCAACTCAGACATTTGATTGTATTTACAATTTTTTTGTAATTTTTTGCCTGCAATTGTTCTTCTTCTAGAACGCAGGGTGACAGCACTATATTAAGCACATGCTGACAGGAGCAGGGGAATCTGCTGTTTAATGAGGGCTGTAATATTGTGAGCGTACACAAACGGGCTGCGTGTGATATGCTATTACTTCAATGAGAGACTTGCATAGCTGACACTGTCATTTGTAACAAGGACAAATTAAGGCACCGGTACATTTTCAGCAAGATGGTAGAGCAGTTTTTCAGGCTTAGTTAATACAGTAAAGCACAGCATCTAGCTGGAGTAAAAAAAGCGAACCCCCATACTCAGAGAGCTCCTTATTTACCATTCTGATTTTTGATTCTTCAAGTCGACTTGCGAGTATGTGGTCCAGTCACACATTTGGAAGGTCTACTCAGGGCTGCTGATCCTTCAGGCGCCTCTCAGGCAGCACTGCTCAGTTGCATCTTCCCACGATAAAGCAGGAAAACTTCCTGCTGGTCTGGGGAGCGGTACCCCACTGTCCTGCACCCAGGAGCGGTGGCCAGTTGCCCACCAGCTCATGGCGACAAAGAAGCAGGTGTTCGTGTGGTGCTTCCCAGCCCTCAGTGCACTCCTTGGGCCAAAACAGGTTTGCTGCCTTGCCTGGGGTGATGCCAACCAGCAGCTCTGAAGGGTGGCTGCTGCTTTTTGGAGGGTGTGCCAGCAGTTCTGCACGCCTTGGTCTGTGTGACAGCCCCATGCTGCTCTTCACAGCCATCCTCAGTGTTCTGACTCCTGCCCAGGAGCTGGCAAAGCAGCATCTGAGCACTGTGCACGCGATGAACCGCCTCCTTTTTGTGTGGTTTTTCTAGCCTAAAAATAAGGGAAGCTGCTACTCAGGAGCTGTTGGGGACACCCTCAAGGGGAAAAAAAAGTGATTGCTGTAGCTGTTGGTTTGTTAGCTTATATTTATATGGCATTTTTGTTCAAAACCATAGAAAGCCTGGCAAGGCCTTTGCAGTCCTGAAAGCGATTTCATTACAGGGTGCTTCTCCTCTCTCTCCAACGGAAACAAACACACTTAGATGACTTCTTCTGTCCACACTGGTGAGATGTGGCCTCATTTATTCAACTCACTCCTTCTCTCTTTCAAAGAAAGGAAACACCAGGATGAACTTTGCATAAACTAGAAAAACAAATCCACTGCATGCAAGTTTTTATTTATTATTTACCAAAGGAGAAAAAAAAAACCCAAACAAACCATCAACAACAGTTACTCTGCATTTATCAAAGTGACCAGTAGAAAGCATGTGATTCTTATGGTAAGCAGCAATTTGCAGATGGCCAGGTGCAATCAACATATCTAATCTTATCATGCATTTGTTTTATTCACAGCTGCAACAGTTGGTGTCAGTTAATAGGTTACCAACCATGAAGTATATTTATTTCCTTTTAGCCTGCTTCAGGGCTACAGAAGTGATTTGTAAACTGTCCTGGCTGTTGAATTGATGTTTAATTTTTTTGCGTGCGTGGCTTTTTTTTGTTGTTTAGTGTGTGCCACTTGGGAAGAAAATGAAGATGTCTTTCAGAGAATGCATTTTGTTTTAATGTGATCCATTCCTGTTTCGAGGGATTTACGAAGTTTAAAACCATGTATTTGTTCTCAGGATTTCTAATCTAAAGTAGACCACAAGTTACTTGTTAAATGTATATTTCGGTGGGTTTTGGTTTTTTGTTTTGTTTGTTTTTAAGAATGATCTGTCATTGATGAGGCTTCAGTTTTGCCTGTTTACTTCCACCAAGTCATGTGGTGGACTCACTATCAGCCCTTCCAAATAATCAAATGCTGTGTAAGCTTAATTATATATAATAATATTATAATCTTAAAATCTGTAAAAGCTTAATTTTAAATAATGGCCATAAAAAATAAGTATTCGATTATCTTCTTACACACTGTGGACACCAGGATGTACAGACATACACAGTGGTAAACCAACCACACAACCTCCAAAGCTCTCCATATTCTGCTGCAAACTTAGTCTGTTAAAAATAAAACACCAATGAATGTTTTCCATTTTTTTAATGGCGCAACAGTCTCACTTGTGTCATTTTTCTGCTTTCACTTACATCAAGATCACTTTGTGTTAGAGTGATACAGTAATAATTCCTCTATAACTTAGATAATTATACATATTTTGCTTATATGTATCTTCTAATCTGCTTCCCAGCAAAAGGAGTTTTAATAGTCCAGAGTACAACTATTAGCACATGCCAATGTGTGCAAATCAGGTATTCTCTAAAGTAATGAAATTGTACATGTAAGTGAGTTTAACAATAAAGAAGAGAAGTAAAGAGAAATAGAAACTCAGATTTTGATCTTGACTGGGGTTTTAAACTGCCTGACCAGCAGTGTCTTATCATTAGCATAGAGCAGCGTATATGCATAGTAATTGGCAACCATTAAATCTATGAATTTAATGGACCTGAACAAATAATTGCAGGGAATAATTTGCCTGTTCAGTTTAGCCCTTTTCTCTGCACACATTGTTTTGAGGTGGACTGGAATTCCCTCTGACTTTTTATTCTGAATTACATTTTCACTTTTTAACACATTTTTCTGGATCTGATGCTTAATCCTAGCACTATATTTGTATCGCTGTATAAAACATTGAAAATAAGATCTTTGTTTAAAAAGCCTATTAGTAGTTCTTCATAGACCGAGAATATAAAATGCAGGTTTTAAAACCTTTTGTAAATTGATATAAATAATGACTGGATACATGGCAAGATTTTGGGCAAACTGGGCTTTTTTCTCCACTGGCCTGACTTTGAAGGCTCTGGTGTTCATGCTATTTCTTAGTGCTCATTATATTATTTTAGGTGGGAAGACTTCTCCAGGTAAGGCTAAAATCTTTCCAGCTATATCTACATTAGTTACTCTGTCACTGGGGTTGGAAACAGGTTCATCCAGATTAATACACTGTAAAAATGTATGAACTTACAGTCAGGCAAATACGGCCATAATAGCAGTTTGTAAGCTTCCAGCTTGAGGAGCTGTTGTTGGAAGGTTAAGCTACTGCCTTAGCTGATCGACTTGCTAAATCTGAACTGGACTTTCAGAGACAGCATGTTTGTACAGTTGACTGCTTACGCTTGGTTACACACCCTAATTCCAGCTTGAAGCAGAAGATACTAATGCGTGTCTGCCTGTTGCAAAGCTTCGTACTCCACACTAAGTGAGTTCACTCACTGCCCACACCACAGCATGGGGACAGGGGTGCATTTGGCCTCATGTCACCAGCATGGGGCTTGACTCCTCGGGGGCCTGCTCAGGGTTCCGTGCCATCTGCTGGGGCACTGCTCAGTGAGATCCAGTGTGACCTCAGGACTGCTGCTGACCCCAGCACTAGCGAGGGTGAACACGTCGAGAATGAGGATAGCCCTTCTGGTCCATGGAGGACAGTGTCAGGAGTGGTTCTGGTGGCACCTCTTCACAGCTTTTTAAATGAAATTTATTCTACAGGTCCTTTCTACATAAGACTTGTAGAATTGAAAAAAAAAATGGAAACAAACTTTCAATGGCAATGTGTTAATGAACAACGATGATTTTCAACAGGTCCATCTTTTTGCTGTGCTTGTGTTGTCTGAGGCCACAGTAACCCACTGAGGCCCAGATGACTGTTATGGATGGTGCTGCCCTTGGGGCTCTGAATAAGGCACCTTTTGAACCCTTTTGTCCTGTTTCATTCGTTAAAAAGGGGGGAAATGGGTGTAGTTCCAATGGTTTTAAAGAAAACTCTGAAATGCTGGGGGGGAAAAGCCAGAATCTTCTCTTTAGCAAAGCCTGCTCTTATCAGCAGTAAGGGCTAGGATGCACTTATCTCTGGCTCGTATCTCCAGTGCCCAGCAATGTGATTTCAGTGTTGATACTAATAATGGTTTTACTGCTGAGCAAAGCAAAGAAGAAAAAAGCATGGGAGCAGTGTCCTATTTCGGCACTGTGGCAGGAGGACATTTAGACAAACACTGCTGCTCTCTGCCCAGGTCAGTCCATGGAGCGGTACATCCCAGGAAGAAGCTCAGAGCACCAGAGGTTTCCATCAGCCTCACATCAAAGGGAAAACAACTGCAAGAGCACAAGAGCGGGATGACTCCCAGCCAGGCTGCTCCCCGCTGGAGATCCACCTCTTCTCTGCGGGCCAGGGCAAGATGTTGGAGTCTCCCAATTCTCATGATGTCTGACTGCTGACCCAGCATCTTTAACACTTGTGTGGTGTTTTCACTTTTTTTTTTTTAATCTCAAAGCAAGGGGAGTGAGAACCTTTTGGCTGTTTGACAAACAAATGCTGAGCTTCAGGTGCCATCACAGGTCTCTGGGAATCAGGATTCAACGCACTTGCTTATTATGTTACTATTTTTGACTGCAGTGGTCTGAAGACTTAGTAAAAAGTAACCCACTGAAGGAAGATTTAGTCTTAGGAAGTGCAGTGTTTATACAATTTTCTTCAGAAATAAGTGAGTGCACAGATGAAATGGGTGCAACGTTGGAGAGAAGTCCTGCTCTCTGCTCTTCTAAGTGCAGAACAAACCACTAGGTACTAAAATGCATATCATCTCCCTTGCATCTATCTATTCTTTTACTACTTGAATGTGAGCACCTTTCTAATCTGAGACAATACTGCATAAAACTACTTGATCTGATTTATTCTCTCGGGAGTGTTTTATTTTGTCTTTACCTCTTGAAGTGCAGAGCATAGCCTGAGTCCAAATATCGTGTAGTCAGGCCTCAAAGCCCACACTCCCTCATAGTGGCGGCAGTGACCTCAAACTCAGCTGGCCTTCCTGTGCCATGAGACTTTTGGATTTTGCTCTTTTACCCCAAAACAGGGGTGTTTTGTCCCTGGGAGTTCATCAGTTTAGAACGTACATTGCTTATGTTCAGTAATCTTCTCAAGTCAATCTGAGGCCTTTCTGCAAATTTGCCAGTTTAGAACTTGAAATGGAATTGGATTAATTTTCCTTTTTAATGACTAAGCACACTATTATTTTAATAATGACAGTTCAGGCACCCAAGAATTAATTATTCCTGACAGCCTACAGGTGAGTGTATCCAGCTCAGAATACATTACTAAACATGTGTTCCAGCAGACTTCAGAGCAAGCAAACAAAACTGACTTTTTTTTTAACCTTCACAGAATATTATGTTCTACAAAGGGCTATTTTTTTTGAAGTATAGCATTTAGATTTGAGAAGTAGTCTTTGGGGGTGGGAGGGTATGAGGAGGGGTAAGAAAAGATCTTTCTTTCCTTAATCTGCTAAGAGATGCTCAGATTTTGAGCCTTAGAAAGAACATTACCAGTCTCAGATGCTGTCTCTGAAGAAAATGGACATGAGTGTAAGCGTTAGCCTCAGCTGTGGGGAGTAAGTGCTGTCATTAGAAGGATGCAGGGACTTCACCTTCCATTCACAGCAAACCTGTTCAAGAGAGATGGTACCTCCTGGACTCTGCACCATTTGTTGCCCAAGGTAGCACGTAAGAGGAAATGTTGTTCTCCCTAGTCCATAAAACCTCACAGGTATCCCACAGCAGGGACTGTTCTGTTTGTGCTCCAGACTTCAGACTCCGTATCATTAGCAAAAGTCCTCTGCTGAAAATAGGCCCGGGCAGGGAAAGGCAAGATGAGCCACTGGAGCCAGGAAACAACTTTCAGTTTTGGCACTTACAGGTCTAAATCTGTGACACACTGAAGTGACAGATGATGCCATTGGTACCTTTGGTACAATTCATAATAACAGACTTTTCCAAACAAGATTAGATCAGAGTAGTAAAAAGAAATATCTTTGATCCTCATCAGCGCAGGCAGTATAATGCACAGATGGAAGTAAATGGAGATGGGACAAATACACTCTTGGCTTTACAAAAGGTGAATCGTGGCCAAGTAACTCAAAAGCTGCATTAGATAAGATAAAAAAAAATATCTAGAAAAACAAAAAGAAGTGTTTAGAGGTCAGTTAAGTATTTAGTATTGTAAGTATTTAGTGCCACATAGGAAATTATTAATTAAACTGGTGAAGACGAGGAACTTTATAGTGTTTGTGAGGTTAGTGAGGCAAAGGGTCAGTGAGATAAGCTCTGAGGGCTGCTGAAAAGGGAAGGTTTGGGCTGGAGGGAAGCTTGTGGTGAAGCCACACAAAGATTGGTCTTCGCATTGTTTTTATTTAGTATGTTTGCTAATGATTTGGAAGCACATTAAGGAGATCTGCTCATAACACAAAGAGGCCCTGCTAATCGAGAGAAGGATTGGGATAACACACAAGGAGAACTGGATTACCGTATGAATGGGGCAGGAGAAATGGGATAAGGAAGTACAAAGTGCAAGTTCAAGCTGGTGCAGATTACCAGTAACCATTGTTACCGTGGGGCAAGTGCACAGTGGTTATAAACGACACAAGCAGAAGGAGCAGTCGTGATATACAAGTCTGTCTGTCACAGCAAGATTATCATCTGTCAAGGTGCTGCAGCCATGGAAAGCCATACATTTAAAAATTTGATAAATTATAATGACTCCAAGATCAATTCAGTTGTTTGGTTTGTTTTTTTTTTTTTTTTAACAGGTTGTGGAAATCATTAATACTGTTCTACAAGGCCTTGGTAAGGTACTAGTGAAAAATCTGGGATCCTAGTCATCCATTATCAGAAAAGATGAATTCAGACTAGTATAGGCTTAGAGAACAGTTGCTCCCCAAGGGAGCAGAGAAATCTGATGTACGTATGGAGACTAGAAAAAGATTGGCTTCTTTATTTTGGCAGACTAAAGGTGGAGAGGGGATTGGACTTCTGCCTAATTGAAATGAACAGCAAATAGGGAAAACAGCTCTAAAACAGCTAAGCTAAGAATGGGGTTATCAAAAGATTAAATGGCTATAAAACCGCTATGAGCAAATTGAGAAGTGATTATTAAATCTAATGTTACATACGATGAAATTATGTGGAGAGAGAAGGACTATTTAAAACATAATTTAAAATGTCAGCCCAGCAGTCTTTAGAGAATATTAGTAAAGAAAGTCTTTAATTTTAACCTTAAGCTTGGCATTCTGTAAAAGTGCTTTTTACACGTATTTACTTAAAAGATACATTTTTAATACATAACAAAAAAGATTTTCTCTTACCAGACAGTATGACACCGTTCCTCGTGTTGCAGCAGCCTTCAATGGTCAAGAAGTGCAAGTACAGGGAAAGGCTGGATTGTGCTTCCTTGACATGTCCCATGTGTAGGCCAGCCACATGCCCAAAGCTGCAAGAGGATGAAACACCATCAGTCACTGGGGAGGTGGAACAAGCAGAACCTGGTGGGCAGCTCCTAGTTTTCCAAAACATTGAATGGCAGACCTTAAGCCCCAAACACATGTGAACTTCAGCATCTCAGAAATTCATAACTGGGTCACATTATGGCAAGTTTTCACAGTGACACAGTTCTTTGGGCTATCAGATTTCCAGTCCATGCTTCAAAGCAGCAACTACCCAACAGACCTTCTTGTAAAATGTGCTGATGCTGCTAATGTGGACAAGACATGTTCTTCCTGGGTCACAATATCAACATGGACTTAACCAAAGCTTTTAAATAAAATGCCAGCCTTAGCTAGATGCGTGCTATGAAACATTTCAGCCTAAGTAGTTTTAAGTTTTGCAACAATAAAAGGATGAAAACCAGTATCTCACAGTAAAAGAAGAGGTGTTCATTCTTAAGTGTTGGAATCACTTATTTTTACACAGATTAAATTAATTTCATGGTACCATTCAGAAGCACTGGTATCACATTTTCATATGGATTATGATTAATTTCATAATACGGTAAATATACACAATTTTGTTTATATTTTCATAGATGCACGTCATATTTCAAACCTAGAATTTTAGTCTCTAATTCAACACAGAATCATAGAATCATCTAAGCTGGAAAAGACCTTTAGGATCATCAAGTCCAACCTTCGTCCAGTGTCTCCCTGACCCCCTGTCTCGAAGCACCGCACCTACCCATTTTTTTAACACCTCCAGGGATGGCGACTCCACCACCACCACCCTGGGCAGCCTACTCCAACGCCTAGCCACTCTTTCGGCAAAGAATTTATGCCTAATATCCAATCTAAACCTCTCCTGGCACAACTTGAGGCCGTTACCTCTTGTCCTGAACATGTTCAGTTGCTTAAATTTATTACCAAATAAACAATAACCATACAGCACACTCACCAACAAAAACTTGCTCAAGGCCCATGGAGCTAGCAGATCAAACCAGAAAGCAAAAAACCCATTCCACTTTCAAATGTTCAAAGTCTTGAATGAGCAGAGCCTGCCTTTCTGTGACTTCTGGTCTATATGGATATGCCAGCCCACAGGGGACTGAGGCTGCAGTTGTGCCTGTTGCATTTCAGCCATTGGGGAATTAGTCCACTGATAGCAGAAACAAGATTATGTGGTTTATGAATAGATAAATTTATGGATAAATTTAAGGTTTATGGATCGAGATACGTGAATGAACTTTCAAGAAAATGTTTAACAGGGATCGGAGAAACTCCTTTCCAGAAAAGTATTTTAGGATGTATTTTAAGCATATGTTTAAATATGTTTGGTTTTTTTTTTTTTTTTTAATTTGTGAATTGAGGCTTCTTACTTTTGGAGCCATTTCGTTCAGTTTTTCAACTGTTCCAGAAAGGAAAAGGGGATAAATTCAAGATGAATGTTAATTGCATCTAGTAGCTCAACTAGCAGAACTGGTTAAGCTTAATTTGCTTTTTTTTTTTTTTTAAACTATTCATTATATTGTTGTTTAGCATAACAGCACTTTGTATTTCAGATAAGATCAGAGATAGACTGCATTTTGTGTAGTGTCAAAGACACACAGAAACAAGATTCCCATTCTCAGACTATAAAGCAAGGAAAAACTGCACATAAAATCCCAAGTTGATGGGAAAAGATAACCACTATCATTCTTTTCAGGTTTCAGAACAGACCGGTACATTTTTATTTTCCCAAAAAAGAGATTTAAGTTTTGTTGCGTTTTTTGTTCGATTGAGCTATATTTGGTTTACAGATAGAATGAGAAACAAGTTGTTTTGAAGGGCCATATAAAACTACAGAAATCATTAAATAAAATGATATTGAAAATGTAAAGCAAAGAAGTCTGTAAGCTGCGTGTGACTGAGAAGCACTTTCACATGGCTCGTGAAAGAGTTCTGGATTTAAATGCACATCTGCTAAGTGATGCGTGCTTGGTATGAACTTAATATAAGTGTGTGGGTGGGTTAGAGTCCCTCACGCACAGCTTCCCGCTTCCCAACAGCAGATGCCAATGAAAAACAAAGCGCAAGAAACTGGGTAAGTCTAGGGTAGTATTTCCACAGATGCGCCCCCTTAGACCTTGAAATCAGCAGTTTGCTCATCCTACGTGGAGAGTAGTGAGTTTGCCTGCTGCATTTGTGGCTTAGTATGAAATGTAAATGTGGTTTACCCCATCAAAAAAGGTGGAAAGTTCCTGGGTGAAGGATGAAATAGAGAGTGAAGGTCATCGGGTGTATAGTCCTTATCTGCACAGCAGCCTCCAGTGCTCCAGGCGCTCAAGTCTGAACTTGCTTGTGTGTGTGTGTACTGTTACCCAGGAACTGTGCGTGGGATGGGCCTATCAAAAATCCACATACGTCTATGGAAGATGGTCCTCTAGATGTTACCTTCTGGTGCACTTGCACAAAAAGAAACATTTATTCCTTTATACTGGAGCTTATGCACACCATCTTCAAGATCTTAAGCAAATGCAATTTGAAAACTAAATCATAGTGGTTGCCTTCAGCAGCTATACTGAAACCAGTTTTAAACATCTTATTAATTCTGAGTAATCATACTTCATTCTACACGTAACTTCACAGCTTCAGAAGAGTGAACTATGCTGTATGTAGTATAAAAGTGCAAGTACTCTTACAGCTCAACAGTGAAACAAGTTACAAATCTGCACTTAAAATGGTTTCCATTAAGCTAGCAAATGAACTGACGATTTGGTTAATTCTAACGAAGCGACTGCACTGCCACAGCTTCACAGATCCCAGCAGACCAAACATAAAACCTGCATAACACTGTGATTTATTGCCCTACTTATTCTAGACTGTCAGAAAGATTATTTGCAGAAAAAGCTTGCTAAAGCTCATTAAAAATACATATTTTAGTGTTAGGAAAGCTAAGCTGACGTCCAGGGTATGGGAAGCCCCATGTCCAGAGAGCAGGATTGCGAAGCAGGCTCTAATAAGTTTGCCTGCAGCCAAGCCAGCCTCTCAGAACATTTTCTTTTGACCCTTTGGTCTTTTCCTCAGAGGAGATGGGGATTAGCTCCTTGCTGCCTCACAGGTAGGTGCTTCTTTTGATACTCTGCACAGCAGGGTATTTAGACCCTGAACCTTGCACTGAGTACATGTAGGAGAACTTCAAGATGGGACTTGCCAAATCAACACACCTGGATGGGTGGGGGACAAAGCTGAGCTCCTGGTAGGAGCTCTCCTTCGGTAGGACAGGTCAGACTGAGTTGCAGTTGCACCTGAGAACAGGCAAGGGGAATAGGCCATGTGGCTGCCAGAGCTGTGGCACAAGGAAGGGAAAGGTAAAAAAGGAGAAGAAATACAATAGCTTTCAAAGTGCTTATTTAATAACTGAATAGGCATGCAAAACAATGAAGCAACTGTGTTAATTGATTATTTAGTTATGTTACATCAGCCCATGTAATATTATCCAAATACTCTTATGCAGATTTTATTTTTTCCCTTTCACACACAACTCCAGATGCTGATATTCTTTTGGGTATGGGACACAATATCAAGCCGTTTTGTATCACACAGGACCTGATTGTGGACACACTGTGGATGAAGGCTGACATGGGACTAGAGATCAGAATGGTAGATCCCCAGTGGCTGCTTCATAGAAATAGTTCCATTTTACTACTGACCATAAGATGGGAAGAGAGCCTTTGCCTGTGGCTTTACTATCCCTTCAGCTTGGATCCAGAGAGTATTTTGAAGCACATCTTTCAGTCATTTCCATTTACACTGCTGATTGTGGAGCCCCTTTGCAGCACACACACTGGCTTCCTTTTGGATTACCACAACGTAGAAGATGTGCTCCAAAAGCACACCTAACATCCATCCTATCCCATGGGGCCAGACCAGTGCTAGTATCAAGTGAATCCCCAGAAATTTGTACAGGGCAAATACCGGCTGCTTGGCCTCAACTGTTTTGCTCTATCACTCAGCTGCTAGTGGGCTGCATCACTGCTAATGCCCATCACAGCCTGTATGTCATGTACCATCCTCTAACAAACCTAGGAAATTCCACCCAGAGGAATAATAGGGATTTTTTTTCAGCTCAAGTTCTCCCAGCTGCAAGCCTCCTCCAGACTCCCACTGCTCCACTGATTAGGAACACTCCACCGCCATTTCAGGAGCCTGCTTCCTTAGGGATAGATTTTGAAACTTAGTGCAGAGCATGTAGAAAATTAAGTCAATACCTCTGATTCTTCCTATTTTTAAGTGAGTGAAAATAAAAGTCTGGAATGACTCTAGAGAAAACCACCAGTAACAGCCATGAGTCTATGACCACCCAGTAGTGGAAAGGAGGGGTGTGTGAGCGTGTGGAGGCTGTTCTAAATCTGGAACAGACTGCATTCACTTTAGCACCTCCCTGCATGTTTGTTCCTATTTGCAATTTTTAATTCCAGTTTTTATTTTTAGATGGGTGTATTTCAATGGTTTAAATGAACAAATCAATTTATCTAATTGCAAGCAGTAGCAGTTGTTAAAATTGCATCTATTAGGAGCATGGCGTTTTCAAAGAAAACCATTACATATCAAATACACAAAAATACACAACCATGCAAATACTTAGGAGTGCTTGAGGTTCTGGCCTTAAGTGTGAATGTTTTCATTAGAGGATTAGGGTCCTGAAAGTTTAGGGAGAATTTCAGGTTTCTGGGTGGGCTATAGCAGATTGATGGCTTTTTATCTGCAGACTGCTGCATTTGGCCAGTATGTTCAGTGCGCTCACTCAGTTTTGTCCTTTTATAGAGGTCCCCCTACTTTATGCCATATTTTTCACTTTTTAATTCTCTCCAGGATTGTTTCCTCATTCATCCCTGGCACTCCTGCAGCCCTTCTCAGCTAACAGAAATACCAACTGAAGCACAAACAAAAGCTGAAAAAACAGAGGCCCCAAATGGATAATCTTGTAGATTATTCCATGATTAATTATCCCAGATTTATCAAATGCCACATCCAAATAAGGTCAAACATGTAATTGTAACCTTCCTCGTGACATGCAACCAACCCTTTGCACAAGCCTTGGTTTCTATCACGGAAAGTTTGAACTGACTTCCATTAATAACAATAGAAAAAAAGAAGTAATGTTGATAGGTTCTGAGCTATGTACTCAACATGTCAAGGAGATCATTAGTGACTGACACCAACGATGTGCCACAGACAACAAGATGTCTCTTTTGTGACTGTTCTCTACTGACATTCCTGTCGCATCCTATTCACCAACCTCATGCAGTGATCCTCTTGCTCTTTGGATCAAAAAATTTCCACATTAGCCGTTTATGCATGTCGCCATTTTGTTCTGGTTTTCACAGTTGTTTGTATTTTAATCACCTGAATGAAGAAGGTATTCATAGCAGAATAATCAGCACTGCAATGTATGTATTTATCTGCACCTGGTTGAATATCATCTTTTTAATAGGTTATAAGCCTTACGTCTCAGAGGGAGACTCACAAATTCATTTAATTTCCCTGATTTCACATTTAGGTCTCCACATTAGCTAAAAGTGTGTAAAACCACATGGAGGTAGTTCCTATTTACTACATAGCTGAGGAGGCACATGGCTCTTTTTTCTTTCACCATATGGCTGAAAGAACTCGCACACAAGCAATTTGTTCTGATTCAGCTGTTTCAGCAGGAAGGATTTGCAGAAGCAGGATTGGGAAATACACAGGATTCTCTTTCACTTCTGTGACAAGAGTTATATTTTTAATTAGCCTCTGTCTCTACGTTTAACCCATATCTGAGGCTAAACTAGCAGTTGCTCTATCACCTGATGACCCCTCCCCAGCAGAGAAGGGAGATCAGGAAAAGGAGAGAAGACTCATAGGTTGAAATGAAAACAGGTTTAACGAAGCAGCAAAACTAATGCCAATATAAAGTATATGAAGTTATACTCAGCCCAGTGAATGCACAGCAGTCACAATAAACAGGAAAGCAGTCCTCAGGAAGCAGAACAGTAAGCAAGGCCTTCCAGGGAATGAGGAGAAGCCAGAGAAGAAGGAAGAGCATGAACAGAAGAAGCCCCCACCCTCAGCAAACTTCCCCCTTTATACTGAGCATGGTGTTTCTGGGATGGGACACACCTGTAGCTAACTCAGGTCAGCTGCTCTGGCTGACTCCAAACTACTAACGGCCTGCAGACCATGGCTGGCCTGGGATTCTGTCCCAGCGAAACCAGGACACCCTGTAACTCTTCTAAAGGCAGCTTGTAAAAGTTTAATTCTCTGTCTCAAGTTTGAGTCTCCCTTGATAAGGCCAGTTTTAATGTAGATTTAGGGACAAGTTTTGAAAGCTTTTTCAGGTTTTCAGAAGAGTCAGTTCCTTGGAAAATTCTGTTGAAGGAAAGTAAGAAGTTTAGATTTTCTTTTATCCTGGTAGACTTCACTTACAGGATGCTTATTGAAGATGTAGGGAGCAGGGAGTGGTGGTCAATATACTACTTCACTGAACTCTGAGAGAACCAGCTGATCTCACACAGTATGTGTAAATTATTTTAAATACCTGAAGGCCCAAGGTTGGTGCATTGAATAGGAATAAAAAACTAGGTCAACTAATAATGGACAGGAAAAACCTGTAGATTAATGTATTCTTTGCTTCTTGGTTACACAACAATATCATTAAAATCAAAGCAACTGGATTTACTAAAATCTGACAAGTACAAAGAACAAAAACTGAAAAGGTCTATTTGAAAAACACATTAGTTTATTTTAAAAATGGCATTTAAGTATATGCATTGACAAAAAAACTATAACCAACATAGGAAACAGAGAAAAAGCATAGAACCTAAACCAGCCTTATTAATTTGCAGGAACGCTTTGAGATTTAAAATAACATCAGCTGGATGAACATGGTGTTGCACATGTTTAGGAAGGCGGAACACAATATCCAAAGGACTTGTAAAATGTTTTGAGTGAGTTTGTAATTAACATAATACATGGGATATATTTAGTGATGCCTTAAAAATTCAGCTCTAATACAGCATCCTGTCAGCAGTGCTACAGTTAAGAGCTAGGGAGAGTCCCTTTAATATTATTGGCCCTTCAGCTTTCGGTTTAATATTTAAGCTGTTTCTAATTGTGTTCAGCTAAAACTTGGCATCCAGTTTATAGGCTTGGATGCAATTTTCATTTTCAGTAAAAATTGAAAGTGGAGAAAAGAGGCAAAATTTTTATCTGTTCTGTTGCTGGAGTGAACAGAGTGGTAAAGGAGGTAAAAGTTTCAACATTTTACTCACTTCTCCCAAATTTGTCCAGGCGTGATTTCTTGCCCTGAACATAATGTAATATAATGCAGTATAACATAGTACGCACACAGGGATATATAGCCAAGAACTAATCAAAACACTCAACTTCCAACCTTCTGCAACAGACTTTAAGAAAACCAAATTAGGATCTTGTTCATGGGGTCATGTGTGTGTTAATGACTAGAAAAGGAGCTCTGCATATGTTTCAGGAAATTGCATTAGCCTTCATCAAGACCAGAAAACTGAAGTGAAAAGTCTGCCTCGGAACCAAAGCCTAATGTGGGTTTTAGGAGAGCTCCTGAAGTTGTCAGTGGATATGCCCCATTCTGTGTTTCACACATCACTGACCCGCCAGGGCACCTCTGCCAGAGCCAGCTGGTTTCCCTCACCCTTTCCTCAGCAGTGGCTGCAAGATATATGCTCCAGCCTTGCAGGGCTTTGGGGGAATAAAATGCCTCTGCCTATCCCCAAAGAGACAATGGGATTACAGGGAAAAAACTTGGGAGAAACTTTTGGTTTGTGATTGTTACAGCCATAGCTGGCCCCACAGCGCTCGTGGTTGGGGAAGAGAAGTGCTCCCTCCTGCCCTCTCCCCTCCGACGGCTAGCATGGTTGAGCAGAAACACATCTCCTGCCATCTACAGACCATCTTTCACTTAGGAAGAGCTGCTGCTTGAAAGACTCCTGTTGCAGGAGCAACCATCCAGTTTATCTTGAAGCCAGAAAGTGAGGCCATGCAGAGGAGCTCAGCAGAAAAAGAGCCTTTATTAGCACAGCCAAGGCTACGCTTGTCATCCAGGAAATCCTTTAAGGCAGGAAAACTGGTGTCCTTGGCTTCCTGGAGTTTGCCTAGACTTCATGCTTCTTTCTGGTTTCTATCAGAGATCCCAGAATAGCAAATAAAAATATACTCTTGAATATCAAGCGCATGGGCACGTGGTCGATCGGTTGTAGGGGGGAGGAGGAGAGTGCAGACATCTCCTCACTAGACGTCTGTGCTGATTTTGCTGATCACAGGAATAGTGGCCTTCGGGGCATTTAATAAAAAATGATTAAGGAAGAGACAGGACTGTGACTATATTACTCGTCCATTAACTGGCTATGCATGAGAACAGACATTTCCCTCCCTGAAGCAATAGAGCAATGGACACACAGTCTTTGCATGGGTGCTCTGCATTTTGTGTTGTCTAAGGGAATTGCACCTTAAAGATACAGCTCAGCTTTTTCCATTTTTATGGCTTTATCACAGTTTGTTTGGGTTTTGGTGTAAACTGCGGTGTTATAACAGAATTCTGTATTATGTCCACTTTAATGCTGATGTAATTTGGCATGAGTAGAGTTATTGCAGGGAATACCAGCTTGGTGCCTAATGCTTGCTTCCTCGCCTGACTCTTGCTAAACTTCAGGCTAAGACTTTCTGAGTATTTTACAATGAACTTATAATGTGTCTTACTGAACTGCACAGTCTACAGTAGTAACTGTGAGAGCCAATTTAATTCTAGCCTGAGCAGCATGTCACAGCACGTCCACTGAGATGAGTGGAAGCTGATCTGTCCTAGGTCAAGTGTAGCACAATATAATATAAATTATTTCAGTAAGTCAATTTATAGCAATTTATGATGGAGCTACTCTAGCTTTAGGTATAATTTAAGCAGGTAGACACATGGTGAAGTTTTTCAAGAGTGTGCCTCATGTTCCCCAAGGGAACTCTCAAAGTCCCAGCTGGCAGTGGGGCACTTGACTCCTGTTTGCTCTGAACTTTAATCAGTTCCTGTATTTGCCAGCTGTAACTTTAAAGTTCTCCCCTCTGATTCCCCATGAGTTACCAAATGTCCCCAGTGAATTTAGCTGGGAGCTACAGAGAGCCATGAAAACCAGATGCCTCAATGAGAACTCAGAAACGTGCTCTTGCCAGTTAGGACTTGCTTTTCAGGGGTGTTCACCTGATTACTTCCTCTCTCCTGGAACATGTCCATAGTCATGGGAAGGGGTGGAGTTAATCAAAACCCACCAGGTTTTCTCATAGAAATGTGGTTTACAAGCAATACATTTAAAATAATTTACCTAACCATTGTTATTAATGGTTACTATTGTCATAAGCTGTATGTTTCATGATAGATGGAAACCTGCTCGATAAATGACAAGTTCTGTAAAGAAGAAGGAAAGAAAGAATGGAAAAGAGCCTGTTAAAGACCCACACGCTCCTGATGCTGCCGCTCCACATCACCCCCGAAGCCCTTGCAGGTGTGGACACGTCTCAGCACTCCTTCTAGCCCAATTTTTGTATGCAAGGTCATCTTCCTGGTGCTACCTTAGAAACTGGCCTTATTCTATAGAGGACATTGAATGATAACACTGCGAGTCAGCTGACTGCTGTGTCACAGAGCTGCTGCTTTCTACATTATCGCAACTGCCAGAGCTCTTACTGCTGCAGTTTTCTAGTCGCAGTGCGGCAAAGCAGACGCATAGAACCAGGCACAAAGCAGCATAGATTTTTTTTATTCTTGCCTTTTTCATACGAGGGAAATTTTCCTGGTGTTAGCGTAGGAACAGACACACAGCCTGGATGTGCTGGCTTCAGCCTGGCAGCGTTTTCAGCTGAGCAGGGACTGCTCGGAGCTCTGTACCCAAACTGCCGCTGAGGAAGAACGCCTGGTTTCCCACTTTGTGTGCTAAGAGGGTTTTTTTTAATGCCACGGTGATACACCTGCAGCAATAGGACAAAGGAGATGCTACTTGTCCCTGTTTGTCTGACTGGGCCCTTTGCAGGCACTCCACTGCCGAAGCTGTGCCAGCGTCCCAGGGTCATATAGATTGGTAACAGAAATTGCCGCAATCTCTTACATCAGTTAAAGCAAAGCTCAGACAAGAAACCAGACTCTCTGACCTAAATCAATCCCAGTCCTTCTGGATACAGGGCAGCAGTCGACTAGCAATGACACAACCAGCCATCAAGTGGAGAGTCTCTGGGATTGCAATCTGTATCAGTTGGAGTCTGAGAGAATGAAACCCTTTCCGTTATCCAGTCGCTTCTCCTTCTTCTAATACTACAATTACTACAACTACTACTACTTCTGGTTTTCTTGCCTGTAAGAAGCTATTAATTGTGCTTGGTCTCTGAGTGTATATTTGCATGGATTAGTCTGTCTATAACGCAGTCCTTATCTGCTCCTGCTGGAAATCAGGGCACGAAGTCAGCCTGCTTTAACAGTTGTTTCTTTCTGCGTGATGCTATGCAACTAGAATGGGTTACACTGACAACAAAGGAACAAGCACAAAGCACCACTTTCTTTGCTGGACTGTTACAGGAACATAACTCTTCTTCGATATGACGCGCTGGTCTCTTTTCTTTGCTGGTGGGTTGTTGTTTTGGTTTTTTTTTTAATTCATCTAATCGAAGAGCCTAACAGACACCATCGTGGATGTGGTTTTTAATGATTTGGAAAAGGCAGCCTGTGGAGACTGCGATTTGAGACAGCAACACATTTAGGTTATTGCCAATTTGAAATACTTGGTTTGTGAAGCACAGCCCTAAGGGACGAGCTCAGTAACTGAGAAAGAGATTGTAGATAAAGAAATAAAAATGACAAGCGTAATGGAGGCTCTGCAAAAAAGACTGTCAGAGAATCAGTTCATGGATGGCAATTTCACCAGTCTGAATCTGAATAATTCATAGATTGAAATTACCCTGCTTTCACCTTTCCATTTAAACCGGCATGATCTGAATCTCTAATAAATTTTCAAGATAAAGTAAAATGCCAATTTGAATCTGAAGAGCTTTTAAAACCAGATGCTACACCCTGAATCTTTCGATACCTTTCACAATTACCCTGTGAGAACCGCACTTCATCACGAAGCACCATTACCAGTGAAAATTACTGTGATTACAATGGCAACAATAGAATACCATCAAATGATCTCTAATTTACCTAATTTACCAAGGCTGACTGTGTGCCCATTGTGTTTCACTACGTCTGGCATTGGATCAATATCACGGTGGAACAAAAATGCCTTAGTGTGTGCTTCCTTTTGGTACCTTTAACTTTGACAGCACAGGAAAAAAGAAAAATCTATCTCCTGTTAAATGTTTTTACAGCCAATCTGCATGCCTGCTGTAGGATGCGATTGATTCTCTATTATTTTCTTTAGTTCTTGGGTATCGGATGTTACTGTGTTACTGATTTGTTTATAATGTATACTCATGCACAAAGACTGCAGCAAACGAGTACCAGCAGAGAGACCCTGCACTGCTGCTGCAGCAGCCGCACTCTCGCAGGGGAAGCCAAACCGAGTTTGGTGCCTTATGTGAATAATTATTCCTGTCTGAGTTAGAAAGGCTTTCTAGCATCACCCATCTTGGTTGTACTACGTGCAAAATGCATGCATGCAAAAGCCATGGTCAAGAAAAATGATTGCGTGTAATACTAACAAGATTTCCCCCCTGTTCAGCAATTAGCACGGGGTTGTGAGAGACAGGCTGCGACTCCTGTAGATGTGGGTACGGAGGTGCGCATGCACGTACATAAATGTAAAGGTACTGTGCTTTGTGAATATGTGCCGATCACTGAAGGTAACAACTTTTTCTGACGAGCCAGGCGCAGTGTTTTGCCACAATCTGCTCACTTGTAACGAATCCCTCTTTTGGAGGTGTTAATTTCCTATACGATGATGCATGACTTCTGGAACAGTAAGTACCATTTATGCAATATGCTGGTGCCTATAGCTACGCTACGGAATAGTATTTTAAGCAGAGTTTGAGTCCTTGCAGCATAACTGCAGTTTGGAGAGGTGAGAAACATGTACAGAATGCTAGAAACAGGCATTCTTCATGGAGACGACTGTATCTGCACTCTGTATGTGAGTTGTACACCTCAGGCTTGTTTTGCGTTTTATAACCAGATTTACTCTGCCTTTGGGGAATATTTTCTAAGGAAGGAAGGTAAGCAGCATTTCTTCTTATTTATATGACTGTGTTGTATTTCTTTTGGGGGAAAATGCATGCGTATAGCACATAGTTATGTAATACAGCATGATCTCCTGACTGAATTTGTCAGTATTCATGTTAAAGCTAGACAAGAAGGCATATTTAAAAGATGGGGTTTTATTCAAAATATACTTGTAGAAAAGCTACACAGGAAAGAATTTAAAGATCAGGTTTGTATGCAGCTTTGCCTCCTTAATGTTTTTAAATAAGAGCTTATTCTGCCTAAATAATAATAATGTTCTTGAAACATTTGGATTTTGGATATTTTGTCTTCTTAAAACACAATTTGCTGTACTTCTAAATTTCCTGTATATGAGTGGAGACTGTTCTCTAGAGGAAGAAGGGGCAGGAGGTTTTACAGTTGGAGCTGTGATAACAAAGGAATTTGAAAGGGCACAAAATATGATTACACAAAAATCTTGAAATTTAAATTATTCAGTAATGTGATTTAGCAAACTGTTTTTCTTAGACAACATACTCTCAAGTTACTACACTATCTGGAATTAATTAGTCCATTCAGTGCTGTATTTCGATTCTTCACTTTCACATGGTATTAAAAACTTAACAAAGAAAAATCCTTGTGCAGAGCAAAGACCAAAACTCTGGTGAAAGTGTAAAAATTGCATTATATTACTACCGTGGTAGTAAAATCAAGAGATTCAGACAAAACTTTGCTGAAGAGAGCTAGGTGTTCTGGTTTAACTGTTTCATGATGAGCATTTTGTGGTTTTGTGTACACAAATATGACATGTACTGATATAACTACTATACTGCAAGGATCATGCAAACAGGAGCGTGAATGTTTTGCAAAACACCTGCTAGCATTTGTATTATTATTATTTTCACCACAATCTTCTAGTATGATATCCTGTTTTGAAGTTGTGGTCTGTTAACCGTTTTGATTCTATGGAGTATTTGCAATCCGGATTTTTTTATCAGTCTTATCTGCTGCCACAGTCTCTAGAGAGTCATGGGGGGCTAGATGTCCTCATTAAAATCTGCAGAGCAGATCTAACATAGAGTTTACATGCTCTTGATGGCTTCCTTTAAGGGCCTGATCCAACTCGTTCTGCAGCTCCAGCGTGGAGTCCTCTAACTTACTTTATGCCTGCATTATTGTATTTTTAATGTGCCACTGGCTTTCTCCTGCTACTCCATACTGGCCTCGAGTTTCAAAACATGTAATGCTGGTCAGGCCCAATGCTGTTTCTCTGTGTAAGCCACTGTAGTAGCTGCCAGAGGATGTTATGACAGTGTCCTCAAGAGGTGAGGTTATCTGAGAGACTCTGTTACAAAGTACTCTGAAGAAGTTTGAATACCTCAGGAAGTAAACTCTGCTTTTTGAGCTGGTGTGTGTGTCAAAGAAGGCAGGACTGCAGTCTGCCAGCAGGATACATTGCACATGCAAATAGGAAAAAAAAGCATTAAAATCTTGCCGACCACAGGATTATGAAGTGAATATTAGCAATATTTCCTCATAAAAAGCATTAAAATATAGTCATCTGTATCATCCATAGACTTTCTGATATGGCTGTAGCTAATCAGGTGCAGCTCCAGCTGAAATGTTTAAGATCTATAATTGTGCATGCCAAAATAAATGGCTGACTGTGCAGTATTGAACTTCTATGATTCTATGATCCTATGATTCTAACCTAACACCATGAATTTTAGCAGTAGTGATTGCACGGTTAATCTACATTATATCACAGGATGAATTAGCCTGGTTTTGTGCTAATGTTTTTCACTATGTTACACTTCTCTATGAATGAATCCACAACAGCAAAGTAAGGGCCAAAACACTTCTTTACACAAATTCCCAATTAAATCCAGATATTCACTTGAGTAAAATCCCCTCTGTGTGCTTGGTGGACCCATGCCGTCACCTGTAGCTAGACGGTGGTCATGATGCAGTCGCACATGTGAAAAACATACTGGAGCACATTCTACCACCGCTGAATTTAACAGCGAGACTCCCTGTGCCATTGACATAAAAGATGGATTAATTAATTTCCTTCCATTGCAGCTTCCTGTGAAAGTTGTTGCTGTTTTTTTTCTTGACTGTAAGAGTCCAGTATAGTTAACACAATGTTGAACAGAAGATGCTTTCTATTCAGCATGACGCATGACCTGAGCTAAACATACCCTGAAACCAACAACTCAGGTTTATTTGCAAATTGAAGGGACCTTCTTGCTTGTGGTTTTATTTGATACTATTTGTGCTCACTGGCTTGTCAATTCTGCATTCTTATCAGCTGCTATAAAACACACAGGTTCTGATCTGCAATGGTTGTATCTATTTGGACAAGAGCTCTGAGGATAGGAGGGTCGTTTGTGGGTTTGTTTGGTTTTTTTCACCTTACGGTTGCTTTGAATTAATTACAACTGCCTATGGAAATATGGTCCCCTAAGAATGTAGAGAGATGCATTATTGATAAGCACGTATAAAGTATCTCTAGATTCCCCTGTACTCTGGCTGCTATGAATTATTCCCAGACAAAAATGTTAGGAGGAATGTAAGACTGAAGTAACTTAAAAGGATAACTGCAGCATTTCCAAACCAACCACTCTGACACAGGAAATTCAGAGTTAAACAGTTTAGAAGAAAATCCAAATGAGTTCACAGATACAATTAAAATACTTAAGCAGCTTACTCCCTTTTTTGATGCCACGTGATAACTGCAGGATGTGATAGAAGTAAATGACTTTGCCATTTCAGTTTATATTATATAGATACAATCAAAAACCACCTTTGGCTTTAAAAGTATTTGCACTGAGTTTCACAGTATCATATCAGTTTCTTTATGGACTATAAACATACACCTGCTCTGTGCCTTTAGCTGCATAACCGTAACGTAACCAAAAGTTCTGAAAATTGAATGATTTCTGACTGACTGAAAGGTGGAAATGAATTCTGAAATGGGAACTGCAGTGGAGGCGATGGGTTTCCCAGGTCTCATGCCAACAGAACTTCTTGGTGTGGGTTTTCTAGATCAGGTTAAACTGCTCCTAGTGTTAGAATTTGTCCTAATGAACACCAAGTTAAAAATGAGTTCAAAATGTGGCCCCATTTGTGTGTGAAATCTTGTGCTTTTTTTTTTCCTAACTACATTTGATACCATTTCTGCGACAGGTCTGGTCTCAAAGTTTACCAGAGAATTGTATCCAAGAGCAATCTACCTCATTTATAGCATAGCCAAGGACACACAGTGAATTAACACCTGTGGAAAATGCTCAACTGGGAAATGCTGTTTAAAATGGAGAAAAATAAATACATTATAGACTGTAGGACTGCCATTGTACTGTTCACTTATATTCAGTGTTTCACAGAGAATCTGCAGAAATGCATGTACAGTGAAATTATACACAGTGATACTCAAGTGAAACATTCAATGGAAAAGCTTTTTCTCATACTCACCCATTTCTGTCTCTTCTGCCTCCTGCGTTCATTCAGAACTCGTCTCCCATGGCACAACAGTCACATCAACAGGCCACCCATCTGACCTGTAGGTAGTAAGTGATGGTAAGAAGCTTCACAGAAATGGGACACAGACGAGATCCCACATCCTCTGCTCCTAAAGGCAATGCCCTCATTAGCGGGGCTAGGGGAGAGAAGCCCTGAGGATGAGAGACTATCTATATGATACATACTTCTGACTCCTATACTAAAGCAAAAATGGAAAAAAAAATCATTATTTAGCAATAAAGAGGAGTAGGAACATCTTTAGTTTCTATGTTTTCACAGGCAGCTCTTGTGTAAACTTGTCATGTTTTTACCTAGCATAAGCATCACGTATCAAAACTCCAAGTCACCCAGAAAATGTTAACTTTTCAATCAATATTGTGACTGAGGAAAAAGTTTCCATAACCCAATACACAATAATAACGTTTACTCACACACATATACACAGGCCCAGCATTACTCTTCAAACACAGCTTTAAGGCCTTTTTATTTGCATGTAAATATAACTACCTATGCCACTACACCTGTAATATCTATAGGTCAAACATACATTTCATATTAGTTTAAGCAGCTACATATCATTTAAATTGGTATTATTGGTAATGGTATTTAGCCTTTCCTTTGAGAGATACAGCATGGCCTGCATTATGCATAGAAATAGCATGGATTATTGAAATGCCTTTTCTAAAAAGGAATTATTTTGTTCAAAGCTTGTCTGCACTGAACTTATCACCTACCATTTCATGAGGGCCAGTCTCTGTCTTTGGCAAGAGGGTGGGCTTGATCTGGTTCTGCATTGCTCACACTTCCTGCTTTGTGGTATTCTGCATTTGGTTTATCGTATTTAGGAGTGGGAGTGCATCTTTCCCTCTGCCACAGAACTTGATGCTAGGCAATTACTTAAAACAAACGTTTTAATGATATGCACTTCATCTTCTGAATGCCCAGCGGTTGTGTGTGACTTCCTGAATTGCTGAGCGCTCACAACAGTATCTGGAGTCCATGGAAGTATGCATAGGGTGGATTTCCCTGTAAAGGAATAAAAAATATTAACTTTGTAGTGCTTCAGATTGTTTGCCCCAGTTTAGACAATTTCAAGTTTCAGTGGTAATGTGGGGATGCTTGGGGCAAAAAATACAATACAGTTGTCAAAGGGTATCATAAATGTGTGAAAAAAAGACTGAATACCTAACTATAATAAAACTTTTTGTTTATTTATAAAGCATTCAAATGCTCTCTGCATTTGGTACTGAAAAATTCCCAATCTTCCTACTGTCTTGGATCTGGAGAGGTCCTTTCATCTTCTGCTGCAGCAGTGACCTAGGGCAGGTACATACTTCTGAAGAGATAGTTTATCTTATTTGTAGATGAGCAGTCCACAATCTTCCGCAATTCCTGTGCATTCATAACAATAGCCTGGAAAATACCTGCATGACTGTATATTTAATCACAATACCTATCAAGAAAAAAAGGTCATTGTGCAAAGCACTTTATGAAGGGAAACAAATGATTGATTTTTATCCATCTGAAAAGCAGTCACTAACCATTTGAGAAAGCAATGCGCCGTTTTGAGATATTCAGAGAAGACCATTTTTAGGAAACACACAAAAAATAAAGCTATAAACTATAATCTGAAAGATTCACATTATGTATGCAACCCAGTTTTTGAACAGCCTCACTGCAATTCTTTTATCTACTTTTATCAAAAATGCAAATGTACATGTAGCGATGAATTGATGATTGCATTTAAAAGAAAGTGTGACTCCCCCTCTTTCCAGAAAAATAACTGTCGTTTCAGGCCCTGATTAGGTGTTAGAAAAATTAAATATTTTAATAATAATAATAATAATAATCATCATCATCCATAACCAATCGCTGTTGAAGCATTCATAAATTTACACGTAGCAGAATGTAATTTAATTTGCTTGTAAGTCTTATAAAAGACTCCCACCTGCCAGCACCAGATTTTAAAGCTCCTTGTGTCTTCTGTAAAGATTTAAGAACTTCGAAGGCCCGTGTTGGAGTGACTTCTAGAAATGAGGTGGCCAATATTATCAGTGGTCACTTAAGTATAATGCAAAGGGATATTTTGTGCTCGTGTATCAACCTTCCATGTAGACAGGGAAAATTCTGGGTTTTCATTTAAACAGCTCACAGTAAGTTGCTCATTTCCATTATGAACAGAGAGAACACTGGATTTTCAAGAGACAGATTTGAGATAAGAAAATCTAGAAAATAAACTAATGTATCCTGGAATATCAGAAGTAGAGAAACTTGTTGGTTTAGACAGATGTAACATTTACACCATAAGAATTTGTGGATATTCCTATTATGTGTTTTCAGGTTGTTTTTTTAAATTATTGTAACTGTAAAAGTCTTTGTTGTTTGTTTGTCTGTTGTAAAGGTGATTATAAACTGCATCAGGGCTATGAGATCATTTAAATTCCTTCATAATCCCGGTTTAGTCAATATTACTATATTTGCATGAGAAAACTAGTTAAATGAGTGAGCGGAAACTGAAGTTAGAAGTAGGAAAACGGTGGCTTTTGCACAATTAGGAATGCAGTTTTCATTGATGATGGACAAATATCTAGTTATATTAGAAGAGCCTGTCGCCAAGTTTCTTAATAGCATGAAACATTTACTCTTCTCCCCATCTTGAAATATTTATTGCCTTTTGCAAAGTACTTTCATTTAATATTCTTCTCTACTCCCAAATAGGCTTATTCAGTGTTCTGACAATTAATCTATATAGAAACTACAGAGGCTATTGAAACTGTATTTAATAGCTTCCCAAATATTAAGTTTTCCTGATGGATTAAAATGTAGTCCATTGGGAAAACCTGCTTCAAAAATCAGCACATCCAAACTGCAGATGGAAGAAGGACCTGCCAGAAAGTCAAACTACTCTGACACAAACATAGCTCAGAAACCATGGGTTATTGCCTGTTTTTCATGTTTTCCATGCTGATGACCACTAGTCTTGCTACTAATTGCATTCTTTGAAGCACAGTTTGCTAGTTAAATTATGAATCCTTTCAGAGTTGGAAAACTACTTGAAGCATAACTTTGGATCTTGCCGGTCCCTTTGCATCACAGCACAGACATGAAAGGGTCTTAAGTAAAACATAGAGGTTATAAATTTAGATAAAAATCTAACTATAGTAAAGAGAACGGTAGAAGTGGAGCATGGAGTGCATGATTGAGACATGAGGCAGAAGTTAGGAGGGATGGGACTAAAATCTTATCTCCTTCATCGTTTCTTAAGAACAGTCCTTGCCAGGGTACTCTACCTAGTACAAGCCAAATCACCTCCTTAAATCTCTGCCAATCTGGTTTCTGCTCACGACCTCTTCGTCATCAACAAAGGTGTTAACCTTAACTGAGAGACACCTTTGCTTTCATCTCATCTACCGAGCCCTGATCGTCCCTAATGTGTTACATTTCTTCCCATGTTGTAGCTGCATTTTCATTGTGCACAACCTTCAGAAGTACACAATAACCTGGCACTTAAAGTAGTTTTTCTTTATTTCTCCTCCTTGGAAATTGTAGTTTCACTTTCAAAAGCTAAATCAAGAGCTATTTACAAGCAACAGTAAAACTTTATGAAGTCCCACCTGCTGACTGTGGGCCATTGGGATGGACTTCACAGAGGGAAAACACATTCCTCAGCCGTCCCTTGTCGCTTGTTCCACAGACAAGTCATGGTGTCTTCCGAAGAGCTACATCCAAGGAGAAATGACAATTCCTCATCAGAGATGTGCCCTTCTAAACCAGACCATAACACTATTTAAAAAAATAACTCATACTCCCCAAGAAGAAGTAAAAAAGTTAAAAAAAAAAAAGGTGAAAATTGTCAGCTGTCTTACAAACATCATGGCTAGTATCTGACTGATGACTTCAGACATAGAGAATCTGAAATTGCTTTCTTAATGATGTGAGCTCCTTTTATTCTTAAAAACTTAATGAGGCCTCCAGGCTTGTAGCTTCAGTTAGCTCATAGTTGCAAAAGCTTCTGAATACAGTAGCTAGTAACTATAGCTTAGAAGGGGTTAAAAAGGAACAGAAAAACCAGCTTCATGCAAAGGTGATTTAAAGTGAGCCAAAAACTGAGTTTCATACTTTTAACCATTTTGAATTGTTTTTACTACATCTCTGCACAACCTGATTTTGGTCAGAAACAAAGCTGGAAAAATATGGAAATGGCCATGGCTGCTTGTTTATCTGAATTCCTCTAATTTGCTTCCATGGCCATCAGGACTATTGTATTTTTTCAGCAAACGTGTATTTGTTCACATAATGGTGGTCCTCCTTGAGGAGCAAGGCAGGGAGGTTGAATGTGCCCTTTTCTTCTATGTGGTACAGCCAGTTTCCTCCAGTATCTGGTCAGGCACACCTACCTATGTGATTTCTCATATATTGTTATGTTTTGAAATATTTTAATAATGATCAGGTATCCATTATAAGCTAATAGCCATGCATACTGCAGTTGATAATACAGTTTCTTCCACAAGAAATCTTATGTAAGTGGGCTTACAGAGAATATAAATGATAAATAATTTATGAGAAAAAACACCTTTATAATTACATACCTATGTGTACACATACACTCACAAATAAGAATTTTTAACATGACTTTAAATTACTCATATGCAATCATTGCACTCTGTTTTCAACAGGGTCCTGTCACTTGTTTATATTTTGACACTGATAGGAGAATACCTCTATTTTGCCTTTGCAGTGTTTTGTTTTTCTTTCTGCTGCTTGGCTTTGCTGATGACAGAATGTAGATTAGTTTTTAAATAACTGTAATTCTCCAGATGGGATAGCAGTATACCACAGATCTGAATTTCAAGAGCCACTACAGTGTTGGATGAACCATATTTATTAACTGTTAAAAGTGAGACTATTACAGGCATCAGAAGCTGCACAAGAAAACCTTCAGAAGTGCTTTAATGTTGGGTCTCTATGCCAAACTCCTGACTGCAGTCTCAGCAAATTCCTTCTGTGTTTGTGGAAATGAGTTTCATAACATTTTCCTTATTTTCCTTGGACACTCTTCCTGAATTTTAAGTTCTTCTTCTAACGCAATATGTTTGTTTCATGTTTGCTTCTTTCTCTCTGATATTCAGATTCCATCTTTCCATGGTAATCATTAGGTTTTTTTCTTTTTCCTAATACTGTTTTAGACTAACAGCAAATGCTCATTTGAGGAACTCAGGAGCCAAATTTGGCCTGGTTGGTATAAACAAACAGACAGACATTATTCCAGCAGTCTCCCACTGCTGTCCACACACATTGATGTCTAGAACTAAACTGTTGTCTAGAACTTTAAAGACTAAAATCAGAAAAGGCAAAATAAAAAGCAGTAGAAAGACACACTATAAACTCCAATAAAATTAGCGCATCACAAATTGCAACTTTCCATTAAAAACAATTAGCTTCCAACCACTGAAGAACAATGTGATACCTATTTATCAAGTTAAATTGTTTTCTTGTTGCAAAGCACAAACTTAATTACAGAGATCATTTACATACGGATGGCATTTGCTTAAGCAATATTTCTAACACTATACGCAGAAATATGATTTAATTTCATTTTTTTTTTAACCCCATGCTTTCAGAAAATAGGCAAACATAACGTTGGAAACAAACTCCTGGATGATCACAATGCAGTCCTCTACTTACCCAGGGAACTATGCCGATAGCGTTTTCCGTGAACTTAACAATCCTCGTCATTAAATATCTTGAGTTGTTATTTTTTAATCTCCACTATTTGTATTAAAAAACCCTACTCTAGAACCTCACTACTTTTGTGGTCAGAAACCTGATTTCCAGCCTAAATTTATTCATGGCCAAATTACACCCATTTGATCTTGTGCCAACATTGTCTGTTAGGGTAAATAGTTCTTTTCCTTGCCTACTGTTTACCACCCTATTGTGTTTTTAGAGAATAATTATTTCCTGTATCAGCTTTTGTTTCTGCTAGACTAAACAAGCAAAATTTCAGTTGTACAATCACAGAGAGCAGAAGACTGGTGTATTCCCACACTTACTAGCAAGAATTTCACTATTTATTGGAAAGATGAACTGGGGTTTGGAGGTATTTTATTAGTGGGAGAAACATTGTTTTAAAATCATGTGATAGATTTTTTTATTATTATTTATTTTGCGTAAGAGTGCTGGAATGAGAAAATGTATTCAAAAGGGTTATGTGCCAGGGCATGCATCTTTACAGAATTCCCGAAAAAATATTTTTGAAAGTTTAAAATTTGATGAGAATCTGCTTATTGGGAGGGGAATCTGTATCTGCTTAGGATTATTTGATTAAGTTATTAAGAGGTAGCTTTACTTAATGTGCCCTCCTTGACTATTGCTATATAATACCTTCTTTGATGTTGAAGTAGTGAAGTGAACATATTAACTTTTTGGTGCCTTATTAGTCATGTTTAATGTGTTGCACTCTGTTTAGGGCATCTCTGTGGAGCTGATAGCTGCCGTATACTAAGCAGGTAAGCTCTGAACGTCTTTCAGGGGTAAAATAATGACTTTTACCAATAAAGAAAGAAGTCCTGATATTTTTTGTTTTGGTAAGCTGAGTTTGGAAGGCGTTGATTTTATAAATCCCAAGATCTGTGTATATTAAACCTAGCATATGTAAATGGTGGCTTCAAAAAAGTAAATGAATTGATATTTCTGTCAGAAGAGTTTATTTCTCTTGACTCATAATTCACTATCTTTTTAGAAATATTTGAAACACGTTCAGACATCAGAAACTCACAGGCCTCCACTGCAGCAGGGTGCCACCAAATGATCATTTGACTCACCAAGATTAATTTTAAAGTGGTTCTTTCCCCTAATGTGCCTCTTTCTGTTTTGCTAGTTGCACTTAGTAAAAGTATTTGTCAGACTGGGACGAAGCTCTGTCATTAGTCTCTTCTCCTCAGACAACGATAGACTTACCGTGCTGCTAAAGGAAAGGGATTTGCAAAATGCCTTACAGAGAGAAACATCACAGAAAGTAAAACATGTAGTGGATGGTAACACAATCCTACCGATTTTAATCTGCTAGAGGTGTTAGGCTAATTAAGAAAGACACATGACAGATACCAGTCACACTGCTTAATATACTGCTGGAGGAAACATAGAACCACAGGGGTGATGAAAGCATTGCAAGAACATATATATAGGAGAAATAACATACAATTGCTGCATGCAAGTATAGTGGGGTTTGTAGGTAAGCATGGTATGCTTGTTTGACAAGATGTTCTTTAAGCTGTACCATTTTGCCATTGATACAGATTCTACATGGAAAATATTTGTTAAGTGATTTAAAATAGCTGGGAGGTGTGTGTCCATTATTCATATAAGCAACGTTTGTATTGTTCTCTTAATATAAAATAATTATTTTTCCTTTTCTGCAGTACCTTCTGATGCCATTTAAAAATTAATCTATAACATTTTTCCAAGCTAAGAAAATGTATGTTTCTATGAGAAGCTGGCCTCATCAGCGAGTTAATATAAAACACTGTTTGGCATCTATATGTGTGAAGAAGCATCCAATATTTTCTATGTAAAGTGGAGATTTTTTTTTTTTCTCAGTTATTTTCTCTCCATCTCTTGTGTTGGGTTCCTTGCCATTAGATTTCTTGGAGCTCTGACTCAGGGTGAAATAGATCTTTTTTTCCCTAAGAGAAGATTTATTAGTATGGGGACATAAATAAAAAGTTGTGTTTAGGCATACAGATTTTTGGTTGTTTTCTCCATATTTTTATACAATTTCCATTTCTTTATACACTCAAGTTACATCAATCTGTTAGATCGCCTAATTAAATGCCTCACTCCCATAGCATCAGTGAGATCAATCTGTTTCAAGAGGGTTAAGGTGTATGTACAGCAGAAGGATGTGACAAGTTCCAATTCCGCATTGTAAGGAGAGCCCTGGTGATTCAAGAGCAAAAGTGGGCAAAATTCCATTGGGAATTAGGGGCTGTGCATCAGCATGGATGCTGCTGTGCCATGCAGGCTAACGTGGGCACATGGCAGCTGATGGGACAGACCCCTGTGCTTCGCTCCAGCACTGGCTTCTGCTTCCCCGTCGGTCTGAGACAGGAGTGGTTTAAAATAAAAGACTCTGCAATATAAGGCTTTTGGCATTTTGTTCCCACTTCAAAGCAGTTTAATACTTAGAGCAACACTACAGCTGGTGAGGATTTTTCTGTCTTTCAAGTAGCTCCTTCAAATCAGGTGTTTCAGGGCATATCTTAACTTGTGTAGATGACTAGAGTGTTGTATATGATTAACTGGTGGATAACTGGTTACCTTGTGGATTAAGAGTAGGCAGTATGCGTATTGTACACAGTACATGTACACGACTACTGAAATGATACAGCAGGTCACAAATATTCTCCTGCATCCACCATCCACACATTCCCCACTTCTTCACACAGGGCTGGCTTAGGAGGCTGTTTGAGATCTTCATGGAGCAAGTAGGCCCACATGGAGCTGGGAAGTGAAGGGAACTGTACCAACCGGGAGCCAAGCAGCAGTAATGCAGGAGCTATGGGGAGATGCTGCAGCTCATGAACATTTATAATATCACAGGTTACCATAATTATTAAAGAATCACAAACTAAATAAGCAATTCCTCCCTTACAAGCACTTTATAGAAGTACATCAGACATCTGCAAAATGGTGGAGTTGAAAGGGAGATAAGGCTGTTCATACTCTGTGCTCAAGCTGGATGTGGGTTCCTCCCTTTCAGGTGTGTGGTCTAAGCTTCAGGTGATGGGAGTGGTTCCATGTTTTTTGAAGTTTTGCTTTTTCTTCTTTTTTCATCTTCCTCCTGGCATATCGGTCTGCTTTCTCATGAGCGGTGTCACTAGTAGAGCATTAATCAGATGTCTCAGCAGGGCTGTTTTCATTTTGCTGCCATAGTATATATTTACCCTGGGTCAACGTGTTTCCTTTTGCATTAAGTGTTTTCTTCTCTATCTGAGCTTCAGCTGAACAGTCTGCTCATTTTAAAAACACTATTAAAAACAAGAGAGAAGAAAAAACTTACCCTTACAAATCACTTCCAAGCTCACCTCCAAATTCAAAGTTGCTCTTTCTTTTTTCCAATCCTGTGACTTTATTTTCAGCTTTGTTGAGGCTTTGTGTCACTTCCAGAGTCCTGGCAAGTGGATTACTATAAATAAGAACAGACTTTTAGAGGCTTTCAGTGTGAGCATCCAGGGTGAAAGTCCTTTTAACAAATTTAATCAGTTTAATTAAGGCAAAAAGAATCTTCAAAACCGTTCTGCCTCTAGTAGCAGCACAAAAAAACAGGTGCTCAAACAAAAGGAAAGTAGCAAATCCACTTACTACTTAAATAAAATGTTAACAGAAAGGGTACTTTTTAAGTAATATGTGTGAGTGCTATACATATGAATGTTGAATATATATTCCCTTAAAATACCTAGTAAGGAAATAAAATACCCATTTGCATTTTACTCCTGCACATAGGTTTATTAAGATAATATATGTATCTTTTTGTATGCTGAGCCCATTCCTTTGCCTCTGCCTCAGCCTGTCCAAGGTGTATGAATATTGACTGCTTAATGTACACCCCATGGTGTATTATTGCTTACTTAAAGCACAGTACTGCATGACCTTGTTTTTTCTGTTAATGATATTTTTCCCTTGTAGGAAAGTAAGTTTACTCATTCTGAACCGTGCCAAACCGCATAATCTGGAAAGGAATATTGTGGCTCTACTTGGAAAGTACTAATTGGGCTTCAGCCATCACTGGGAAAGCTGTACAGTCTTTTATTATTTTAACTGGCCAAATGCCCTTTGTTACCACATTAACAGTCTCCCTATGGTGCCTGTAACTTTGATATTATTTTCACTTTTACGCTAAATTTGACCAGATGAAAGACATAAACCCTCCAATAAATAAAAAAATAGCATGTTTTGTTAATCCTGTATTTCAGAGGGAAAAACGATAACCTACGTCTGCTGGCCAAAGTTTTTGTTCAGTAAACCCATCCTGCCAGCTGTTCTCATTGGCAAGAAGAAAGATAATATTTTGGTGTCTTTAATTTCTCCATGTTAGAGCAGAAGTTTTGCTTGTGTCATCATTTAAATCATGCATGTTAACATCAGTTCGGCAAACAATACTGCGCTTTATAAAGACCTCAGTTTGGATGGTATCGCTGCAATATTGCTATAAAGCCATTTTAGACTGTTAAATACAACTGAGGTCACTTACTGACTATGAACTACTGCAGGTGCTCTGGACTGTGCTGCTGAAGAACTGCTTTGAAAGACCTAAAGAAGACACTGAATCAGATAGGTGCATTTTAGTCTGGTATCACTGGCACTAAAGACAAAAAATATCTCAAAAGGCTGTGCTCTCACTCGCGTGCCTTTGGTGCTCATCTCATGAGGTAGACTGGACAAGGATCTGCAATTAGTAACTTAGGTCCAGCCCTTAGAATATGAGGAGAGATGCCCTCTGGTAGGACACAAGAACACTGACATTTCTAAGAGACAAAAAGTGGTCACCTAAAGCTCCGGGTTTAGCCTGCTACACTTCTCACACTCAGAATATCCAATTCAAAACGTCTATGGGGAATGTTGTCTCTCCTTGGCTGCAAGCTTTCACTTTTGCTGAAACAGAAAGAGTGTTCTCATAATGTTTAAGAACATTTAAGAATGCCTTTCTCACTGTCTACATTTAGCCTGTATCTGAGGTTAAACTCCAGCAATTGCTCTATCACCTGATGACCCCTCCCCAGCCAAGAAAGGGGACCAGGAAAAGGAGAGGAGACTCATGGGCTGAAATGAAAACAGATTCAATGAAACAGCCAAACTAATACCAAAGCCAGTATAAAGTTAACAAAGTAATAGTCAGCCCAGCAAAGGCATGGTGGTCACATTTATGGTCTGGGATACACCTGTAGCCAGCTCAGGTCAGCTGTTCTGGCTGACTCCAAACTGCTAATGGCCTGCAGACCACGGCTGGCCTGGGATTCTGTCCCAGTGAAACCAGGACACTCACGTTCCAAGTAACCTGAGTGGTTACAGGCGTATTGGATCCCACACCTTGGCAGAGGTTTATTTCTGTATATGTTCCAGGACAGCTCAGCACTAAAGACTTAAAAGGGAAAAATGTAATCTTGATCCTGCAACAATTTGTTTGGATGCTTTGAAGGTTTCAAGGCTTTCTTAAAGTTCTCAAGGGGCGAGAGAAGCAAACTGATTAGGATAAAGCGAGGTTTCAAGTCTTTGCTTGTCTAGATGTAAAGCCTCTTTCACTAATGGAGCATGAGGGAAGACAAGGAAGTCTTTTAAAAGAATTCTGTTCATTTGTGCATTGCTGTAATTATACTACTGTCTTAAATGCTCTGAGGTTGATGGTGCTTGTGACCTTCGCAGTATGTTTTATAAGGGGGACAGTATAACTTTGTACTGCCCCAAACACTGGAACCGGCTGCACAAGGAAGTGGTGGAATCATCATCTCTGGACATGTTTAAAAGCTGTGTAGATATGGTGCTTAGGGACATGGTTTAGCAGTGGACTTAGTAGAGCTAGATTAATGGTTGGACACAATGATCTTGAAGGTCTTTTCCAGTGTAAATGATTCTATGTTTCTATGATCTGTTAAAGCTTTCTTAGGCAATTCAGTGATGGCTACTTTATAGCCCTCTACTGCTACTTGATACTGTAGGGCACATTCCAAGGAAAATGGGGATAGTTCCTGTGTTTTGCGTACTTATTCATGTTGCAACAGCTTGATGTAAAAGCTCATAACAAAATAGCTGGTGCATTTTGTTAACTGGGCCCACCCCAGCAACCACACTAATGATATCATAATTATACCAGGGATGCAAGTTTGCTTTTAAATACATTTCACCTGGCATCTCCAATATGGCAATTTAGGAAAAAAAAAAATAATAAAATATTCAAGTCTCAGTTTCCTCCAGAATCATATAATAATTCCTTGCCTTTCCTCTCCTTGCAGTTAGCTCTCATTGCCACGTAATGGCTACAAGTACATATCTTTTGGCTGAAGTTTTGATGCCTGTTGAACTGCCAGAGCCTTTCGGGCAAGGTAAATCCATTATTCTCCTGCTCCAAAATACCACACCCCATGCAATATTGTCCCACACAACATGGCAGCTGCTGGGGCATCACCAGTTAAGTTACTGACACTGACCAGCTGCTACTTGTGTGGAAGAACTTGAACACCTTCCTCTTAGAAAAGACAAACGTTGTAAATTGTAACAATTAAACCAATAAACCAAGGTAACACATTAAGAGAAAACAGTGACATTTTCTATTTTTAAACTTTGTTCAGAACAAGTTGAATAATGTAGACAATCACATCACCTTAAATGAAAGGGAAAATAACTGGGCAAAAAAATATCCACAGCCATAGTATTTGAAGCAAGCCAGGAAAGGCATCTGATCCTTCTGTATCAAACAGCTACGTTAACAGTAACTGTAATGAAATTAGACTTATTATGCACACATGAGCAATAAAAACAAACAAACAAACAAGAAATCTACTATGGTAGCAATCAAGTTTAAGAGAAAGAAAAGTGGAAGCTTGTAAAAGACTTATCAAAAGTGACAATCCCCAGAGGAAGATACTTTACCAGCAGCTTGAAGTCTCAGAGTACTTTAGGAAAAACTGCCATGGTTAAACAGAGGAAGTTTATTTTAAAAGATTTCATCCCTCAGGAAGTTGAAGGTGAAAACAGGACATAAACCATAAACATCATATGCCCCAAAAGACAGTGACAGCCATCAAAAACTTGTAGTTAATCCTTTTCTGTAGCAAGCAGGATGCTTGTCAAAGAGTCAGCAGGAGCAGTAGACTTCTAACATACAGGAGAGACAAGGCCATAGCAGTGAACTACATGAATTCTTTCCATCCCTGTTTGCTATAAACTCAAGGAGGTTCCCTTGTTGGAAGCCTTCTTTATATAGCATAAATTGGAAAGATCACGGAAAATTATGTATTAGTAGGTTCCTAAGAAATAGTGAAACTAGGCAATAACAATTTCAAAGAACAACCAAAACAAGGATTAATGTGCATGGAAAAGGGAAGATAAAGAAGAAATCTCTCTAAAATCCTGAGCAGCAAAGACAGGTCAAATAGGGAATGGAAGTTTTTGTATTATGAAAGGCAGCGAACAAGGATGCATCAAATCATTAGTTGATTCAAAACAAATAAAACCAGAAGTATTTCCTCATATAGCATGTTGTTAACTTTGAATTTCCTTGCCACAAAATGTTGTGGTTTACAGAATTTGACAGGAGTTAAAGATCTCTTGGAGAACCTCATCCATCAAGACCTATTAAATAGAGAGACTCTACCTCTGACTTTGGAAGTCGTATCACTAGAAGCTGGGAATATATGGCAGCCTCCTATCATCACATGCTTGTCATTTTGTAACAATCTTTAGTAATCATCTTCCACTTTTCATCACTTTTGGAGCTAGGATACTGGGCTAGATGGATCTTTTTTTTAGGCTGAGCTGAGACAGCCCTTCTTACATCTTGCTTTTAAGTAGCTCCTGCAGCCTGTGGAGAGCTTTCTGTGGATTCACTTGAGTCAGCCTGAACAACAAGAGTCAGATAAAGGACTCCAAACAGAATTAAGACTGAAAAAACTATGAAGAGGCAACTAGAAGTGCAGGATCAGCAAGTAATGTAAAGAAAAGATAAAGTAGAATTAAACTTACATATAGACTTTAACTCTTAAGGTAGAAAGTGGCACCACATATGAGATGACAGAAAACAATTCTTCATTTCTGTAAAAGAAAAAAAATACTCTCTTCTTTCCAGCAAGTAAAATGACAAGAAAATTGTGATGTGTCGTTAAACTGAAAGCTTAACTCTCAGATTAAATGTATATCAACACAATTAAAAAGAAAAAAAAAAAAAAAGAGCTCTGCAAGTGGATGAAGAAGACAAAGAATATATTAATATAGAGAAGTGAAAAATCACAGAAACTTACCATTATCTATCTTTTTTTTTTTTTTTAAACTAACTGAAGTAATCCCATAGCTACATAACCCATATAAAAATGGTCTTGGTCATGTCAGTCCTCTGTCATGAAAAATGGCTGAATACAAAATGTTCTTTCAAATTTGTTCCATAAGTTAAATCCTCACATCGTATGAACTGCGCAGGGTTGACCAACTTCCACAGAACTACAACAATTCACAGCAGCTGAGGATCTGCCCAGCATGTACCATGTTGGCTGACACAGCAAAGTCACAAATCCAGTCTCGAGGAAATTGCAGTTTTCAGTGAACTCATTGCACATGAGACTATTAACTGACCATTCACTGAGATTTTTGTACACCAACCCCTACAGGCAGAAGGGAAGGAGAAGAGAGAAGCTATAGCACAGAGCCTGCAGCCCTTTGCTCCAAGGGGGCCTCCTAAGTCCTACACAATGAAGCAATAAAGTAAGCCAAGCCTGCTGTGGGATCTGCAGCTTTCATTTTCATGGATAGCAGTACACTATTCAGCCCCCACTGTCTTGGAGCTGAAGTAACCCAAAACCTCTCTGAACCTAAGCTAGGACAGGAGTCTCTCCCATTACCAGCACCTATGATTGAATGTTGTAAGGCCCAGTTGTCAGCCCTCTCCTTAGTGAAATGCTGGAAGATTTATTCACAGCTAAACTCAGATGTTTTCTAAATGGACTGTCATCATAAAATCATCTCAGCCAACAGCAAAGATAGGACTGAGATGCTGTCCAGTGACTTTCCCTCTCAAAGATCTTCAGAGGTTCTTCCACCTGACAAACTCCTCCAGTGACAGGATCGTCTCATGAGATTCATCATTTGTTTTGAAGTCACCAGACCTCAGGCCTGTTGTAATTTTAGAGCTCTCTAAGAATTAATCCTCTCATTGTCATTCTTGGTTTATCCAAGAATTTGCAAATTCTGTATGAATTCCTTGGACAAATTTAGTAATCTTGTTAATCCCAACCCCCATATTTCTGTTTCTTTCAATTTCTGCTAGCAAAAAATTCTCTCAGTGCTCTTTCCCAAGAAGGACAGAAACCTTCTGTTCTCTTTTTCCTATATATTCAACAAAATATCTTTGACCATGCATGCTTCTACATTTCTTTCCAGTGAAACCCCTGAGACTTAAATAACTCACTTCCAATTGTTCACCTAAATTTTCCTTCACTCTAATTTCTAGGTGAAATAACTGCATAAAAAAAACCCCCACTTTATAATTTATAGGAAAATCTGTGCTTTGAATAAAATGCAAATATTTCTTTGCATTTTCAACCACTGAAGCAGAATTGTAGTCATTTAGCAGACATCCCACCTTGAAGTTAATCAGGTTTTTTTTTCCAGGACATACAGCGGAGAGAGTTTTTCCATTGTAACACAATTCCCTAATGAGCCGCAGTTAACACACTAGGTTGATTTCTATGTAACCTTGAATAAAATAGAAAAGGTATTTCATTATCGTATGAAAGAGATATGTAAACATGTAAATGTTTCCTATTGTTGTAAGTTTTAAGGAATGACTTCTGTAAGCATTTATCTATAGTGCATCTAAATTAAATAGCCCTGCTAGAAGCAGGAGAAAACATTTTGTATTCCTTTAGTCATTAAAAGAATCAGGAACAGTTGCTAAAATAATGGATCCCCGGTATTCATTACCATTATGCTTTGCTTGCTGGAATAGATACCTGATAAGAATTGTAGCAGAACGATGGCTGCTAATGAATGATTAAAGGCTAGGGAGCAGATGCAAAGGGAAAGCAGAACAACAACACCTCATTTGTTTTTTACTTCTGGGGACAGTTATGTGGTTCTCCTTCATTGTCTTCTACTGAACTTGCTTGCAGGTCTCTGCAACATAATAGGCTGAACTAGGACTGGATTTGGACTCTTTCCCATCTTGCGGAAAGCTCTCTTTCTTGAACTGTGACAAAATATTTCAAAATATGGACAAAGTTTATGAGCTAGAAGTAATAATAAAGTAAAAGATGTCAATAGATTTTATTTAGGTGATTTAAAAAACATTTTAACTCTGCTAGAATTGTACTAGAACTGTACTAGCTTATGTTTTGTAACTAACAGCCATTTTACAGAAAACCAAAATCTTTAACTGGATCTGTCAAAATCCTGTTTTATAAAATTTAATTTTTCAGGGCCTTGAAATCTTATTTGACCTATTTCCTACAACATTTTGGCTTAGACGAATAGAGGCATTTTTTGGATTAAACTAATTTTGTCAGAAAGCTCCATGCTAGCTTTGCTGTCCATGGTAGTTCATATAAATATCACAGGAAACTTCTGGTATATGCAATGGCTTAATCAGCTGGAACTTGAATAACACACAGACACGTATTTAACTGATCCCCAGATGACTAGGAAATCTGTGTCCCATATGCTGTTTAAAAAAGGAGGTCTTAAAATTTAATTAGACAGGAGAAGGAAACAGCTTTTTTTTTTTTTCTTTTAAATGATCATTTCTTTATTTTTTCACTTTATATCTCCAATTAAACCCCATATATTCACCTACTCCACAGACTGCTCCAAAACCGCTTGCAAGCTTTGTCACGTACTAAGTTCACCTAGAACTTCGTTTTATTGGCATTCCATGAAGTCAGGTCACAGAGAAACCAACTTGAGAACCCAGGAGATGAGTAAAACCATCGTGGACAAACACACATGCTTGCCTGCACGGGAAATTAGCATGCAGTGATTTATAGCACAAAAGTATACTTCAAATCAATGTCTTTCAGTGTATATCAGTCTGCAGGCTCCTAGTTTTTCTTCCTAGTGGGAATGCAGAGCTTTATGTAGCAAATCAAACCTCCCTGACTCTTCATAAGCAAATTTTCACAGACCTCTTACAAAAAGCTCACAGATCTCCAGGATCCATGGGCTAAGCAGCACCAGCACCAGCGTTCCAAACCTGTTCCCACAGAGAAACTCTTTATAGTGCACAAAGACTGTGAAGTACCTTTACACTACTGTAAAAAAACCCCATATTTTTCAAGTTCAACTGATTTCTAGTTAAACACAGATGTGTGTTTGTAAGTGACACGTCCAGGTGACAACAAGAGATCTATGGACTATCACTAGAAAGCTGTCCTGTGTTCTCTCGTTCTAATTCAGGGGATTTTATCCAACCAGTTGGAGAAAATTTCCCTCCTGCTCAGTAAAGAGCTTGTGGTACGAAACAGAAATCTTACTAAATTTCTTGTGCATAATTAAGCACTCATGGCACCAGCAGAGACTTTGACTTTATACAATAAGCCTTATTAAGACTTAGATACCTTTTAAGATGGTAGGAACGCAAGCATAGAGAATGAAGTGCTCTGCCAGAGCAGCTTTATCAAACCCTACAGTGGCAGTTCAGGGGATTACCAGCCGCAGCTGCCCGCCTTCTGCAGGGCAGGATGCCAGCCCTCAGCTGCTCCTGTTGCCCTCCTGACTGCAGAATGCGTACAAATGCAGTTGGGTCTCCTTATGACACCTGCATGTAAAAAGCAAGAGGAAAATTCAGTGCCCAGAAAAGATCATCTCCCTGATCACAGAGCACAATCAGTTGTGCTTTAGCAAATCTAGCCACAGTCATCCCTGCATTGGACCATTTGTGAGGGTTGGTTCAGGTTATAAATAATCAGAGCTTTTTGGGGGGTGTGTAGGGGCACAGTTTGGATTCAGGTTGTTGCAGGGCCCCATAAACAATTTTACAAGAACAAGTGAAGGAGGGCGTAGACTGGGAATGAGCAGCTGGAGGCTGTTAAGATGGCACTGTCAGTGAATGGCACTGCTTCCCTGAATTTTCACTGAAACAGAGCTTGAGCATTCAGATAATCAGCCATGACATCTGAGATATGGGAGGGGTACCAAGCAGATGGGCCAATACCTGCTCAAAGTGCTCTAGCCCAAGCCAGTCTAAAGGACATCTGTCTGCTCTCAGACCGGGTGCCTCAGTGACCTTGCTGCAGCTGGGCAGCAAGAGCTCTTCTGTGTGCTTAGGAGTGGTTATTTTTCAGAAGCCTGTACTCTGAGTGGTATTTTGAATGAATTTTCACAAGGCAGCCCAAAAAACTCCCGCTGTCAAGTGTGCCAAATATCAGGTCCTTGTTGCAACACATGGAGGTACTACATCTCCTCAGCAAAACAGTTGCAAAAATATTTTTAAGATGCCAAAACCAGCAACTGTTTCTCTTAGCCTTCTTCACAGAACCACAGAATAACAGAATGGTAGGGGTTGGAAGGGCCCTCTGGAGATAATCTAGTCCAACCTCCCTGCCAAAGCAGGTTCAGCTAGGGAAGGTGACACAGGAACACTTCCAGATGGTTCTTCAAAGTCTCCAGAGAAGGAGACTCCACAACCTCTCTGGGCAGCCTGTTCCAGTGCTCTGTCATCCTCACAGTAAAGAAGTTTCTTCTCATGTTGAGGTGGAACTTCCTATGTTCAAGTTTGTGCCCCTTTCACCCCATCACTGGGAACCATTGAAAAGAGACTGATTGCTCCATCTTCCTGACACCCACCCTTCAGATGCTAATAAACATTGATCGGATCAACAAAATAATTGTAGCTGAAACTGTACTCTAAGGCACACAATAGTTCTGGAGATTTCAGCCCATAGAATGAAATTTTAGCAGAGTTAGTGGCATCTGAAAGTTGAATTCCTGAAGGCAAATGCTGGTCACCTGTGGCTACACTATCCTTTAGCAAGTTACCATGTCTCTCCTTTCCTCTTTTCTTGTAGCAAACCCCAGACCATCATATTTTTCTCAGTAACACTTGGGCTAGCACACAACAGTAAAAGCATATCGAAATGACTAATATGAAAGGGCTGAGTAAACGGCATTTTAAAAAATAAAACAGAAATAGATCATTACTTCAGAATAATTGTCTTGTTTCCTTGTTGTTAGACATCTGTTCATAGACACTGCAAACGTTCCACTTGTATCTGGGTTTTATAGCAACAACTTTGCGGGGATACCTTCTTCTTCCTCATTGTTTTCACTTGGTTTCTAGGGCAAACAAAACAATTTTTTTCAGCCCTTTAATACATTAAAGCTGTTACGGAATTAGAAGTAAATAACTGCACAGTATGGAAACTTAAATCCAGCCAGCCTTAGAATGTATCTAAGGTCACTATACGCACAGTATCTAACTCTCTCTCCCTTCCCCCTGGTAATCCCCAGGACCTCTCTGCAGTGACTGAGTAGAATCCAGGGCAAAATTTGACCTGAAAAATGTGAGGCTAGCCCTTCTCTTCCTCCCCTCTCCCTGTCATCTGGTAACATTTCCAGATAAAAAATAGTGCACTGAATCTGAACTGTTTATTTTGCTGGGAATGCCATCTGCATGGTGGCAGCTGGGGAGGGAGGGAAGGCACATAGATGAATGAACAGTGATAAATATAGACAGTAGACAAAATTAGGAGAAGTTCTGCTGCTTTCCAGTGCTGTGAGTATTTGCATGTTTCCATTAAGTGGATACAGTTCTTCTCAAACTAGTGTTTGAACATCTGGATTATTTAGCAAGACAGCAAATTCAGAACATTTGAACAGAGATGTCAAACAAGCCAGTGTGGGCAAAATGTTAAGACTACTGAAAATGTTGAAGTCATTTATGGTTATATTCCATTTTTAACATATTGCAGTATAGTGGAACTAGCAAGGGGGGTGGGGGGGGAAGATGAGAGAAATTATTGTCAAAAGGAGTATGTCATAAGCCTTCCAAAATGAAAAATCAGTGAAGATCTGGAGAGAACGTTTCTTGCAGACCAAAGGTAAAATCAATGTCCAGATCATTGACAACTGAACCTGAATTCCACAAAGGAATTGCTGGCATAATATTTTAATTTCCCATTGCTATTCAAAATGACTGCTTCCATTTAAATAATCCCTTTTCACTGTGCTACAGGAAGGATAATTCAATAATTAAAACCCTATTTTAACGTATTCCATTTTGTAAATAAGATGTCAGAGGAAATTTTAGAGATTGACATTTTGCTCATATGTCTTCACCAGCAGATTTCTAACATCTTGTCTGCGCAGAATCACAGAAGGCTATGGTGGGAAGGGAGCTTTGAAGATTATCAGATCCAACCCCTTGCTCAAAGCATAGTCCACAAAGCAGCAGGTTGCTCAGGGCCATGTCCAGTTGCCTTTGGAATTATCTCCAAAGACACAGACTCCACAACCTCTCTGGGCAATCTGTTCCAGTGTTTGACCAACCCCATGGGAAAAAGGCTCCTTCTTCTGTTGAAATGGAATTCCCTATGCTTCAGTTTGTGCCCTTTGCCTCTTATCCCTTCCCTGGATACCACTGAGAAAAGCCTGGATCTATCCTCTTTGCTCCCTCCTATCAGGTATTTTATACATGGATAAGGTGCCCCCTAAGCGTTCTCTTCTCAAGGAGAATATTCATAAATATTGGCAAAACATTATTAAAATATTTTTAAAATCCATGTTTACTTACTTTGGAAGCAATTCAGAAGTATCTTCCCTGATTTGTCCGTGGTTTTCACATTGAATACAGCTCCCAAGATAGTTTTTAGGCAAGTACTCTTGTTGTCAGGAGTTTCATCAACTGCAGCAGGCGTTCTTATTCAGTAATGTTGTATACTTTCAAACTATACCCAGATAAGAAATTTTCCTCTTCCCTTAAGTGTTTAACTAGAATAGACACACATTTCAAACTTTTTTATCTCACTCTTGGAGTTTTTGTAAAGTTCATTGCATTTAAGAGCAATCAATAATAAGAAGTGAGCTCAGTCCTTGAGCAAGTCTACAGCTGTGCTACACCTGAAGGAACTAAACCACACAGAAGCCTTTTAAGGCACTTTAATTTATGGAAGTTGGATTCACATCCCTAACTTGATTTGCCTTAACTTTCTTGGCTGTCCTTATTTAGAAGCGCCTGGAAATAAATGTTTCATGTTCAGTGCTGCAGTTCCCCATGTGCAAGACTTAAAGAGAAGGAAAGAACATGTCATGCTGGTAAACAAAATTAGCCAATGTTGGTCCACTTTAACAAAATCCATGTAATAAAAGTGTAAAACTACATACACATGTTAGTCAGTTATAATAAGCTTGTCACTCTATCTTCTCTTCAGATTTCCTAAAATGTAGTTCTATATTGCAGTAATATTTGTCCTTAGTGCAAGATAAGACGTTTTCTGTCATGATAATGCATGGACATCTGACACTTCATACTGGTAAACAGGTCTCTCATCAGACAGCATGAAGTTCGTATCATCTGCACTACATATCTAAGCTGGGTGTGGAAAACCACAGAGTAGCTACCTCTAGAAGGTCAAAGTTACATGTCTCCCTTCAAGTGATTTAACTGCTAGGTGACAAGACAGCTTCCTCCTGCCTGCTTGTAGAGTTGTCCCACCTTCATCTTTGCACCACCTTCAAAACTCGCCACCAAGAGATTTCTGCGTGGTTGCCTACCAGAAAACCACTAGGTTCTCTCTGCTGGGTCAGATTCCTGCTGGTTTGGCACACCGAAACAGTTCAGTGACCAGGGTCAGCCAGCACTGAGCCAAGCCACAAAGTCAAGACCTGATCGTCTTTGCACTCGGAATGACACCCTGGGAATATTCGATTAGAAAAGTGAGCAGGAAGTGCTTTGATTCAAAAATGGGCCCCAAAAGCCCAGAGAGCCAACCAAAATAAGGATGGGATGCTAACAAATGAGCTAATTGCAAGCATCAGTCAGTTTACAAATACCCTGCAGTGATAATTTCAAAGGATCTGTTTTTTGCAAATAAAAACCACAGACAGATTTTTTATGTACATTTTGAAAGCTCATTTCTGAAAGCAAATCATACTTCCAGAATATCCTAAATATACACTATTCTGCCTAATTCTCCTCTACAGTGCTCATGACAGATGGGTAAACAAAGGTGAGCTAACATACACCACATAAAAATGAAGAATTCGCCAACACAGCCAGTCTTCTATAGCAGATATATTACAGCCATTCAGACAATCCTCATGGGCTCCATTTCTGGCCTTGGTGGAGCAATTCTCTTTGTCCTTTTCAGTTTACCTTAAAATCTTCCAATATGATTAATAATTTCTTAGAATTTTTCTTGAGGAAGAACCTGGAAGCATGGGTCATCTGCAACAAAAAGGAAAAAGGTTTTTCCATCAGCTGCAGCGAGTGGTTCACAGAACAGCAAATAAAGCACAAGCAGATCAATCTGCTACCTTAAAAATATTTAATCACATTGTTTTATATATTTTTAAACTGAAATTCTTAAGGTCTCAAGAAGCATCTGAATTCTATTGAAATAAAATTGACCTTAAAAAACCCAACTGTGTTCTTAGTGTCATTATTTTTCAGATACCTTGAGATTTAAGACCCCTCTCCACTGAAAAGTTTAAATACATTAATAAAAATTGAAAGTTTATTGCCCCATTTAAGCTTATACAAGGAAATGGAGAAGATACATGACTCCTGATGTGTAACTAAGGGACAACAATTTGGAATGCCTTGCAGCAGAGAACCTACGACCATGTGTATCCTAGTTTTCTTGAACTTTTTCTCTGACACAAAAGCTTTGGTCCTCAGCAAACCCTATCACATTTCTTGATTATTGTGTGGTTTGTTTTTTTTTTAAAGTGACAGGTACTAGACACCTGTTTTGTTCTTAAAGCAATATTTGTCAGTTCGGAGATAGAGCAATGGTTGGGCTGGGTAGCTAGTTTATTAAATGAGTGGATTTGCTAACAAAGCAAGAAACTGAAATGGTCGCAGAGATTTTTGTGGAGCTCCCTATGGACTTTGGAAGGGCCTCCTCTCCTGGAAGAACCTCTGGTGGATGGTCCAGTTTCCACCTCAATGATCTAAGATCACTTACTACTAACTAAAATGCTGTATGTGGTGGTTAATAGGGAAAATAATAATCTTGAAAAAAGGCAAACTGTGATTTTAGTTCTGAAGAATGAGCCTCCCTTTGAACATCTCAGGGGAGCAATATAGCATTGCTTCTTACGCAGCGTTCCCTCCTCAGAATTTTCTGGTGGAAAATAAAGCAGCATTTGTTTTGTGTTGTAAACAGAGATCTTTAAAAAACCCCCAACAACTAAAAAAAAAAATCAACCCAAACAAGACAGCAGCTGTTCTTACCATGAAAAAGATCTTGGTGAAAATACTATTTTCCTGGAAGAAAATGTGCAATAGCTCAGGATTTCCATAAATATTTTGGATTCCTGGGAAAGGAGGAAAGTCCTGGGAAAGGACCCCAGAGCAGTAATGCTGATCTCCTCACACTCTTCCTCAAACACCAGAGAATATTCCCTTCCATACACTTGCAGGCACAACAGGAACAGGATGACACTGTCTTCCCTCTGCTAATGGTGCTTCAGAAGCGGCCATGGAGGACAGGCATGTTTCCTGGGATGGGTTAGAGAGGTACACGGTATCACAGCAGCCACTGTGGACATGCAGGAAGAAAACTGAGCACATTACAATGGAATGCCTCGGCCAGGCTCTTCCTGGCTCTGAATCAAGTGTGTAAAGTGCAGCCCTGTACGCGCTTTCACATAAAGGTTTTTCCTATTAAGGGAACCTATTAGAGATGGAGATCATAGAACCACAGAATTATTTTGGTTGGAAGAAACCTTTAAAATCATCAAGTCCAACCATTAATGCAGCACTGCCAGGGCACTGCTAAACAATGTCCCTCAGCACATCTACATGTCTTTTAAATACCTCCAGGGATGGTGACTCCATAACTGTCCTGGGGTGCCTGTCCTAGGGCTTGACAACCCTTTCTGTGAAGAAATTTTTCCTAATATCAAAACTAAATGTCCCCTGGCACAACTTGAGGCTACTTCCTCTTCTCCTATCACTTGTTACCTGGAAGAACAGATCGACACCCATCTCTCTACAACCTCCTTTCAGGTAGTTGTAAAGAGCA
>VZZY01011852.1:165993-193829 GCA_013400335.1 Eurystomus gularis | reverse complement strand
AAGGAGATCAGGTTAGTCAAGCAGGACCTGCCTTTCACAAACCCATGCAGACTGGGCCTGATGGCCTGGTTGTCCTGTATGTGCCCTGTGATGGCACTCAAGATGATCTGCTCTGTAACCTTCCCCAGCACTGAGGTCAGACTGATGGGCCTGTAGTTCCCTGGATCCTTCTTCCAGCCCTTCTTTAGATGGGTGTCACATTTGCTAACCTCCAGTCAATGGAAAGTGGCTTGTTGAGCATTTCTGCCAGCTCCTTCAGTATCATCGGGTGGATCCCATCTGGGCTCATAGACTTGAGTGTATCTAAAGGTGTAGTAGGTCACTGGCCATTTCCCCCTGGAATATGGGAGCTTCATTCTGCCTCCCATCCATGTCTTCCAGCTCAGGGGGCTGGGCACTCAGAGAACTGGTCTTAAGCAAGGACCTTTAGATTTGAACTTTTGTTCATCCTCCTGCCACCAATGTGCACTGTAATTGCCAGGCACAAACAAGGTAGTCCACTTGCCTCCATTTTCTTCCTTCATGAGTCAGAAAATGTGTATGATGTGCTAGCAGTAGCTTAGAAGTGGTCAGATTAGTGAATGAATAATATAATGAATAAGCCATCATTCAAAGACTGATTTTTTAAACATCCTTTTCCACTGCTCATTGATATACCAGAAACTAGTTTATATTAGAAAATACTTCCAAGCTGAATTTACCACTTCATCAGGGGGTCACAGTTTACAGAAAAAGAAGACAAATAGGTGGAAAACTAGAAGATGACAGTATGAATGACAGTGAAAAAACACAACAGTGAAACGTAAGTTCTGTGGCTTAAGTGAGTTTCTCTGTCATTCTCTTGGGCAAACATCCATCAAACCTGGGCAGAGATGCTTTCATTTTGTCCACTAAATGTCTTCTAAGGTTTTCCCTCTAGCACGTGGAGAGGAACAGAGTTCTCTGAGAGGCAGTGAGAGCAGAAGCCTAGGGTAGCTGCACCAAACACTGCCTTGGAGGAACTTTCCTCTTCACACACTGCTGAGAACTAGGACACTATCTGGCTAAGTGAAGTACTTCACATTGGGTGTTCCACATTAAAAATATGTGTTAGCATCTTAAAAGGGAAGATACTAGTGTTACCCGAGAATAACTATCACAGAACCCTGGAAGTTCAAATTTTTTGTTTTTACGGAGAGTCATCCATTCAAATTGACCCGAAAATTTTACTCAGGTGAGCAATCTCCCTTTGACTTGAATGGGATTCTACTATGTATGAACAAAGCAATCAAGTCAGGTTTTGCATTTACACTGTACCCTCCATTTGTCTTCAAGTGGGACTATTATGTTGTAAAAGCTCCCAAGCCTTGCCAATTTGTTCAGACAAGATTTCAAATCTCCTTTTTAACATTCAGCCTCAGCAATACAGAAAGCAACACTGCCAAATATTCCATAACCATTCTACTGTGATTATTCACATTTCGATTAGAAAAGTCTCATAAATACCTTTTCACATGGATGTTGTCACCTGTCCTGTGCTAGATACATCATCTCCTCTGTGCAATTAATTACACAACCATTGGGAAATGAATTTATGGCCTGGAATGGAGTTTTGATAAACTCTTCTGAAAACATAACTGAAACACAGCCCAGGAGAATCCTTAAAAAATACAAATGATTTATGCACACATAACAGCACACACAGCCTCCATCAGCTGAAGACCCATCAGGAGTAGCAGTAATTCACTACTTGCTTTGAAACAAAGAATGTAAAAGAGACCATAACTGATGAATGAGGCACTGAATCCTCCAATGGGGCAAAGGTAAGGAGAACATGAATACTTTGGGGGACTTACCACATCCCTGTACTTCCTGATGGGCAAAAAGGAGAGGAAAAAACACAGAACAAGAATGGTTTGGATAACAGACACAGAAAGCTGCACATTGACAGTGTTCTGCTGTTTCCTTATTTCATATTCATAGAATGGTTTGGGTTGGAAGGGACCTCAAAGATCATCTAGTTCCAACCCCCTTGCCATAGGCAGGGGGGACACCTCCCACTAGACCAGGTCGCTCAGTGCCCCATCCAACCTAGCCTTGAGCACCTGCAGGGATGAAGCATCCACATCACCCCTTAGGTAATTAATACTTGGACTTCTGAGCCACAAGTTCAATTTGCCCACCACATGAGCTACACCACTGTAAGAGTGACCATAACATGTTCCCTCATTTGCCTCCTCTTCAGCATAAGCCGTCTGCTGACTGTCCTGCTACCACAGTTGTCCTTGGGTGAGCACTACCACCGTGCTCAGGCAAACACTTTGGCTCTCTTGTGGCAGAGGCTGTGGCTTCAAATTGCAGCAAAGCTGGCAGAGCAACCAGCTGCATTGATGAGGGGTATCCTCACACGTCCCCTCTTGCATGGCATCACCACTTCCCTAGCACCAGAGGTCATCCTTGAGGGAGAACTGGTTCATGGAGACGGACAGCAACAAGCCAGCCCTTCCCAAAGAGGCAGTTCTCAGTGTGGTGTTGTCCTAGCCAAGTCAGTCATTAAACAGCAGCAAGCACAAGCAATTGCTAAAAGCTATTTGTTTTTCTCACATGTGGGCTAGAAAAGAAAGAGGCTGTGGTATTGCTGTAGGAACCCAGAGCCCCAAAACACCCAGTACGGTGAGCAACATTCTGCAAACATTATATTCTCTTATTCCTTGGAGCAAATCATTAGATGCCTCATACTGAAAAAGAAATACACTAAACAAACTAAAACAGTAGGTTAGGCGCTGAAAACCAAAACCAGCTAAGCAGAAATAAATCATGGATGTCTCGTAACACAGTAAAATTCTTGGGCATTGTCATCTGTTGCTTATTACAGTTTCATTTTAATTGGAATTTTCTTTGTTTCCCTGCAACTTCTGTGTATCCAAATAATTACACTTGTATTACTGTATTATTTTAAATCTAGTCAGTAAAGTGAATAGAAAGGCCTATCTCTGCATTATTCTGACCGATATTACATTCTATTACATAAGAAACGGGAATTAAATCAATTTTAATGCACCACTTTAATAAGATGACAACCTCAGTTCTAGATTGCAATTATGGAGATAATTACAATTTCACTGGTACTGCTTAAGATTAAGAATTCAAAATTTACCTTGGATGAACAGTTCATTATCTAAGACGGACCCAAGCTATTTTTCTTCTATATTGTATCTTGGCTTGTTTTATTTCTTAACTTTGACTGTTTAATGAAGGCATAAAGAATTTTACAGGTAGAATTTATGAAAATAGGTGAGCTGGTTCAACGTCAAATTCCTGTACAGTGATTTGAGAAAAAACATTAATTTTGAAACAGCTCTGGAGGCTGAGTATAAAGATTATTAAACATAAGTTTTATATATGCAGAAAAATTACTTTTGCATGAATTCACTTTTAAAATGTTAATATATGCATAAGAAAATTGTGTTTCTTAATCTCTGAAGAAACACTTATCACTAGGAACCGCTTAATTCTTTTCCTGTGCTTGATTTATTAGCTTATGAAATTATGCTAATAGCTTGCATGTTAATGGTTTTGGGGCTCAAATGACCTGATTTTAATAATGAAGTAATTTATGCAGTAAATGTAATCAGCATCTATGAATCTCACTTAAAAGAACATATCAGTGATTACCTATGCTAAAAACAAACGCCTGTCAGCACGGTGCACACTGTATGTTATGACAGGGAACTGGGAGGCGTTCATCTCAGGCCACCCTTCAGGCTGGCTGAGCCCCACCTCGACGAACCAAACTGAAGCCAGCTACTGCAGCTCTAACATCTGTTTACAGACCACCAGTTGCAGAGTGACTTCCTCACATAGCCATCTTCTAAAGAAAAAGACAAGGGCAGGAGATAAGACAGCACCAGAACCGAAGTCTAACCTGGAGCCAGTAGGAATTGCTCCATGAGGAGAAGACCTCCGTGGCACAGAGACCTCACACACCTGAATGAAGGGAATTGCAGGTAAAAGGGAAATTGTTTGTTGGGGAAGAAGTTGTAAGTTTTACAAATGACAAGAAAACCAAAACTTTTATTAAGGATTTGGCCTGCCTGGCATGTAAAAGATGCAAACCCCTGCAACATTTGGGAAGCCTCTGTGAAATGGATCCTTCATACAGATTCTTTCCTAAAACAGCGGGTATTTACAGACCTGCTCACTGTCAGGATATGTTTGAACTGTGCCTCTGTTCCCCTGCATCATTTATGGTGCTGTTCCCCATGATGAGAAGAAATTCAAGACTGGGCTTTGAAAAGTAAACAGCAATGCTTTCTTTACAGTAATGTAAGCTTGTGTTTTGATAAGCTGCTGAACATCGATATTCATTTTGGTATAAAAAATTAAAAATTATATTAGCTGCCAAAGATGATCTAACTCTTCAAGCACCCAGACAGAAACTGAGGAAGGTCAGATTGAACATTAGCCAAAATGTATAAAGTCAATGGAAGAAAACACATTGATTCAGCAGAGCTGGATCATTTCTTTCCCAAAGAAAAGTCTGAAGGCCAGAAGTCCTCTCTCTTTCCAAAGACCAAAACTGAACAGCTACATTTTGTAATTACTAAATACTTCGCTTGCAGACTCTCAAGCATATGACACAAACCTCTCTTCAAATACCATTTCCAGAGTTGCTAATTTCACAAAGCAAAAAGGTGATATGTTCTGGAGTATGGCTAATGCTCTTTATCCCAGGATTCAGACTATTAGCTGTATACCATTTATTTCATGTCTTAAAGAGGAAAACAAGCAGATTTACCAAATACTTTAGCATTTTTTATGTTTTATCTCAGTCATAAACAGACTCCATGTAAGCCCAAATCAGGTACGGATCATGCGAAGAATAATGGAAGCTGTTCAAACTCTGCTTCTTCCATAGACCAAGAGGCCTCACTGCGTATTCAGGTGCATACAGTGCTAGAGCAGGGCCTCTGAAGAACCTCATTAAGGGGGTTGTGGTTGAGAAGGTGACCTAAAGCCCAGGCTGCTGCTCACAAATAGCTTCAGAGGATGCAAAGCTGACCCTCTGCATTAGTCCTGGATAGGGCTGGGCATAGCAACATGAAACATGATGAAAGTGTCCCTGTAGAAGCAGAGACAGGGCTTATTCTGCAAGCTGCAAAGGTCCCAGCTCCCGAGGAGCCCAGGCTGGGCTGAGCTCCACTAGCATAATAAGAGCAAACTTGATCAAAGCTTGTGTGTTTGCTTTAGATGTGGATGCCATACACACTGTTACCATAGAGCTGTGACAGCTTAATGAGCTATCACCGTCAACGGAGTTGCTGTTACCATGTGCACGCTCCTACCCTGCCCCCTCTCTCCTGAGAAATGATCTTGTTCAGTCTCGGGAAGAATCTCATCGAGGAGTCCTGGCTGCAGGGAGCTGCCTGCTGCAGTCCCTCTCGCAGGCCCAGACATCCTTGTCTCGCCAAACAGGATTTCTGGAGGTGAAAATTCCCCTCCTCCATTTCCCTGTGTTGTGCCTGGAGGACGTTCCCCTGAGGGACCTGGGGACCTGCTGCTGGTGGAGGCAGGGTCAGGAAGGCAGAAAATAAAAGGAGAAATTTCAAAGTTCAGGCAGTTTTCTTGGCAAACTATAACAGCTCGAAGGGGTAAGTATCTGTCTGCTGGTTACTTGGAAGTCTGACAAGAATAACTTACCGCTGGCAAACCCAGCTCGCAAACGCCACAAGCCTGAGCCACAGAGCCCGAGTGCTGGTGCACGCTTCCCATCAGACACCCCGAAACACCCGGACAGCTGGCACCTGCGCTTCAAAAGTAAACAGGAAAATCCTGGCATGCTCCCTCTTCCCCACTTGTGGGAATCTTGGCCTCCCTGGCTGGGTCAGGACCTGGGCCCCTGTGGTTTCCCCAGCCATGAGAGGAAAGAGAGGACTGCCATAGCTGCCTTCTGCTCCCAGGCAAGGGCTGGGTGCTGGAAAGATGGCAGCTGGTGCTGTCCCTGTGCAGTGGCACCGCCTGCCAGCAGCCTCGCCTGCCCAGCTTCAGCTCTCTTGCAATACGAGGGTGCCAGAAGGGTGCCAGAGAGCTGTGAGGTTTCACAGTGACATTTAAGGTCCAAAAAAAGCATTGACACACTGAAACACAGTATTTACAAATGGACTAACCTGCCCTGGTATAGCTCAAACACTGCAACTCCAGAAATCCGCTTGGTAGAAACCATTCTTCTATTTACTTGTCTGCATTAAAGCAGGACAGAAACATATCACAACACACACAAAATGCTAGATGATCTGAAGCTATCAAATTGTTCATTCGCTGGCTTAAATAACAGCAGACTGTTAGCACAGCCATGTTCATTTCATGCTACTCTTGCTTCTTACATTGTGTCTCAATTTAACATTAGGCTTTAAATACTTCTGGGCAAGGATTTGTTTCCCTATATACTCATTCTACCCCTAGTAAATAGGCCCGTGTTCCAACTAATGCCTGCAGTCTCTAAAACACAATCAGCAATAATATTTATTGCTTTTCTGCGTACTCATCCAGAGAAAGAAAATTGTTACCAGAATAACGTTCAGAACAATAACGATGCAGATGTGCACCCTATTCTTCCAGCTTGCATGCTTTACTCCAGAATCATGCCAGTTTCTGTAGAAGTCAGTGGGAAACCTGACCAAATGAGGACTTCTGATTTGGTCCCAGGCATCTTTTTGCTGGATTTATCACAGTTAATGCCCTTTTGTTTGTCTCTCTTCACAAGCTAGGAATGTAAGTAGGCTACAATGGCAAATTCACACATTTGGTCAAAAAAGCTGCTGTGAGTTCAAAAATAGGTGTGAAAAACACCATGTTGCAAGCTGGGAGAATAAAAATAAGGGTTTCTGATTATTAGAAACAAAAATGAGAAAAAAAGCCCAACTTCCAGTAACATCCTGGAGCCTTTCCTGAGTCTCATCACTCTTAATTTTAATCCCTGGAATCTCCAAAGCCCAATATTGCTGGATGAGTTTGCGCTCCCACAGAACATCCTGATCCTGCCTAGGAATGGTTAACCACAGGGATACAGACTTTTGCACATCTCTCCCTCTTTCTCTCCCTTCTCCTCAAGCTTGAATCAAACATCTCCTGCCTCCTTCCATGCTGCTTCACAGCTCTTTGACTCCTCTCTTCTGCCTGTGGCCTGTTTCTCGGAGCATCTTTCAGCTCCCCCCTCCCCAGCACAGCAGCCCCAGGCCAGGGTGACCTCTCCCTTGGGATCTTTTGTCTCCTGGTCTCTGACAGCGTGGGGTGACAGCGAGCAGGATCCGCACCCCGGCGCTTCCCTAATCAAGCAGTGCTCACACGCCTGCCTGCAGGCTGCTCTCTTTAATGTGACATTGATCATCATGACACAAAATGGTCACAGATATCACTTCCTAAAATTCAGGAATGTGACAGATAGAGACAGAATCGCTAGTCTATGGCCTGAAGACTATATGGATTATTCAGGTCAGGATAAATCAGGATGGATATTTGCCCTACTTCCATATTCTAGCTATTAATAACCAAAAGCACGCCAGATTGTGGCTTGTTCTGTGCGACTGCACAAGGGAGCAATGCTCCCTCCCCCACGCCTCCACATACACATGCACAGACTAATATTTTTGGCTAACGATTGAAAGCCGTTTGCAAATCCAGCCTCTGAGCTCGGAGTCAAGCCCCAAGCACATGGAGGCCCTCCTTCATCAGGCAACAAAGAGAAGCCAAGGCAGGCTGCAAAAAGATATGGGAGACCTCTCCTGGCCTACTGCCTCAGAAACCCTAAAGAATACAAGCTGCTGCTTCCCCCTCATTTTTTTCAAGCCACGGCACAGCTCAGTCAGTCAGGGCTCACCCCCTTTGCCAAGCACACTGCCACGAAATGAATGTCCTTCTGGGAAGACCTGGTAGAGAAGCTGCTGAACACCTATCGAGAGAAGCACAGCTACGCTGCTCCTAGAAAGCTCTCTGTCCATCGCACCTATACAGGATTTCAGGATGAAGAAGCAGCGTTTCCTCCTCAGTACTGAAACAGAGAGATCAGACAGTTACAGCATTAAATGAAGTTGCATCTTCCCCAGCTTTAAAATAGTGAGTAAATTATCCTTCACACTGAGTCAGCACTCACCTTTCAGGAGGACGCAAGACAGAAATTGTACAATGTCTCTTTGAGGAATACTAGCTTTTATGAGCCATCAGTAAAATTTTGGAAAAATTAAGCCCCCAGAAGCCTGAAGCTCTTCTACTTTTAAAATAGTCTTTCAAGAGACTATTTCTTTGCTTTTTATTGCAAAGGGAGAAAGAGAGAGATTTTTCAGTCCACTGACATGGAGGAAGAGCTGGCCTGACAGCTGAGACAGCTTCCCTGAATAGGATCCCTCTGCTCTTGGGAGTTGGAAAGCTCTTCTCTGCCATCCCTTTTGGGTCACTTATGCAATCTGCTCTAGCAACTGGTGCCAGTTCAGCTCAGCTACAGGCTAGACTCTCTGGACTGTCTAAATGCCCAGGAATAAAGCCTTTATACCTCCCTCAACCACCATATTCACAGCCTGTTACTGTGAAGAATTACTGCTAGTCCCAGGCCACAAAATGCCACTGGTTCCCATTGTAATTCCCAAAAGATAGCTCTTATGCAGCAACTTCACCACACAGCAGTTAGGCAGCAGTTGAACTCTCCTCTGTCTGTGTTTCTAGACACTACTCCATATTTTATTTATCAGCTAAAAGCCAAGCAAAGTAACAATAACAAGAGTAGGTCGAGTTCCAAGAGCAGTATGCAAGCCTCAGCAACACTCTTCTCCCCTCTCCTGCTTCTCCCACAGTGCTCCATCCACTGTTGACTCTGATCTTTCTTAGCTGACATGAGGCCTCAGTGATAGTGGTTCATAATCCCCACATCTTTTGTCCTTTGCTGAACATGGCGCTAAGTATTCCTAAGCAGTTTCAAACAGGCTCCTCCTGCTCAGCTCACTTAACAACTAGATTTGCTACATCTCTAGCCATTATTTGGCAGAGGGCATAAGTACTTGGCAAGTCCTATCATGGGTTACTCTTCCAGAGATTCTTTAGGCTGGGGAAATAAAAAGCATCCTTCACTTTGTTTCAGTAAGAAGACCTGTTTTTTTCTGCTTCCTTTGATTCTAATCAATAGAATATTATCCTGGACAGAAACCGTCAAATAAATATCAGTCAGAGTTTTCCCGAGGACTTACACTGAGAGCATGTTAACAAAATAACATAAAGCTTACTCTTGTCTCCCCCCTGCATTGGATTGTCCAGCTAAAGTAATTGTATTTTGCTTACAAAGGCACAAGTTGGGCCCAATCCTCCACAGCAGTCCAGGAAGCTTGATGTGCTGATAATTGTCCAGAGGCACATTCTGATTAACGCAGGTACCTCCATTTCCATGACTAGTGGAGCCTCCCTGTTGAAAACAAGAAGAAAAATCTCCAGGGTTGTTACATTAAAAGGTTAGTGAGGAAATAACAGGCAGCCGTCAGGGGAAACAAATAAAGAAAGTGTAGCATTCTCACACTACAAATATAATTTTAAATGGACTTTCAAGGAAGTAAGAGAATTAAAAAACAAGTATTTCCTTCTCTTCGCATCCCCACTAACAGGATAAACAACAATTTGGGTTGCTGACCTTTCTAAATTCAGTGAATGAAATATATCATTAATGATGGCAAGGGAACAGCCCCTCAGAGGAAGTACAGAGAAAAGGCATAGGCAGCCCAGGCAAGTAGGTGGAGTCCAAGGGGTTTTGACAGACCTATCTATGAACAGAGGTAGAAGGTGCAAGGGAGATTTCTCTCCTTGTTGCCTGTCCCTGTGAGTCAAAATCTGAAGCAGATTTGATGTACCTTTCCAACACTAACCTTCAACATCTCAGTAAAATTGACTGTGGCTTGATGGCTATGGTAGAGTCTGACACTCGTAATGGGGCAAGTTTCAGACCTAAGCTACGGGAGTTAAGAATGACTGCTGGGCCAGCAACTGGATCTGTAAGAGAGTGTCAAAAATTCTGGAGACAGAATAAAGAAAAATGGGATGATGCCCATGTTTTTCCATTCAAACACAGCAAAATCTTACTCTTGAGCTACAGTCAGCCTCTATTCACTGTAGATGCTTATTGCTGTATTGGATCCCACATTATAATTAGCAAATGAAGCATCAAATCATGAACATCTGATTTCGTTTGCAAACATATATATATACACAAGATGATGTTCGTCAATGCAAAATACAAAGGCTTAACAAACTGGGTGATTATACATTTCCTGCAGATTTTCTGCTACTTTTCATATAGTATTTGAACATTGCTCACCATGTTATCAACAGCTTTTCATTATTTAAGCAGCTCATTACCATATTTCTGCATTACACAACTATGAAATTTGGTGCTCTCCTATGAAAGGTACAAATCTAAAATCGACATTGTATGTGAGGGCCTTTTGTTAAAATACAAGACTAGCTTAAAAATTTGTTACTCTGTAATCACTACTTATTTTTAGTGTACTATGTATCATACAACACGTGATAATATTTAGGGAGGCCTGTGGGTGCTCTTACGGAGTTATTTTTTTCCTGCCTGATGTTACCAGTGTTATTTTCCACCATACATACTTCAGAGAAGCACTAGTCCAATAAAAACCGTACTTCCTAAGGGAAATTCCCCAGCAGAACACTGTCAGCAAGAACTGGCACCAGACAAACAGAAGGAAGAGACACATCGGAGTCAGCTTCCCAAACAACTCTAAACTCACCCTCATGTTCCTCTACTTATTAAGGGAACAGCTCTAAGCATGGGTGACATGAACAAGAGATGCAAATATACTAACATGTTTTCTGGAAGGCTACTGAGAGACAAACAACTTTTTTGCAGCGGCATACTATAGACTTACCAAATATATACATGTCTGTTACGGTAATATTAAAACAACAGGCTGCTTCTTTCACACATCTATGCAGCTTGTGCATAATGGGAGCCTCTTTCTGTTCAGTGTCTCTGGGCACTATTCCTTGACCCAAAAAAGAGAGAAGCAACAGCCTCTCCCTTTTTCTCCCCTCCCATGAGTATTTGAGATTCACATGGTTTTGTTTTCTTCACTGAGAAATGGAAAAAAGACTAAAAGGAAGGTCAGATACTCACAACAGTCTGCTTTTTTTGTTGTTCTTATTAAAGGGTGATATTTACCTATCTGAAATAATTTTATTTACTCATATAGCAGAAGGTAGGAAGGACTTCAGAGGCTGAGCATAAAGTTACAGTGGTTTTGCAGAGGTAGTCAAGAAGGGGTCTCAGAAGATAATTCTGAGAGATCAAAAGTCAGTTTAGCTCTTGGACACAACTTGGGTGTTCTTATTGACAAACACTGTCACCTAATTCCTGGGAGGATTTCATCAGTGTTTCAAAGCACAGCAATAATCCTACTTAAAATGCCTTCTACAAAAAGACTTCTTTCACCAAGGAATTGATTCACTAGGGAAGTCTCATTTCTCTAACCAGCACCAAAAATCCAAACTCATGCTTGTCTCTGACATATGTCTATAAAAGATATATATCTGACACATGCATGCATGCGCTTATTAGTTGCAGCTGTCCATATATGCCAGTCCAGGAATAATTTATGTTTCTGTTGGACTAAACAGGACTAAACAGGAAATCAAGGACTCTAAGACAACTCCAGATTGTACAACCATTACTGGGCAGACTTTGAACCCTGCCAAGGACATTATGTATGCTTCAACAACATGAGCATGTTCGGTGAACAAATGTCCTCTAAGTGCAAAAAATTGAGAAGATTCTTTATTAAACATCAGTGATGTCTTGAGAGTTTGTCACACATTTTGACAGGCCCAACAAACCAGGCCCAAGTAAAATATTTTATTTAACTACCTCTGCTTTGAAGCTGTAAGCAGTAAAAATATTCTTCATAAATGACTGAAGAAGAACCTATTTTGGTCACAGCACAATGCCGAGCTAGCACAGCAAAGTAGCAAGATCATCAGCTACCATTGTGTACTGGGGTGCCCAAGGAGTTACAATTGGATTTACAAGGTGAGTTAAAGGCTTGGGATACATTCTATACAGATATGAAACACAGTGTCTCCAAATAGGTGGTGGGATTTTGTTGAGGGATTTCTTTCTGACCACATCAACCACTAGGAATTCAATCATCAATACCTAGTGACTCAGTCACTAGGGAATATGAAGCAGAAGTAGCAATAGATTTTTGGACACAAGAGGAATGCACACATGAATCTTGAAGTTCAGAGATGCACTGGGTACAGCAGAGAAGTTTATTAAATTACTTCTCTACAGTAATTTTCCACCTCTTCATTGACCTCATGGGTGCATGAGGTTGGAATAACAAAACTAACAATACGTCAAACATTACAGGTGAAAAGACTTTCACCTGCATCTTTTCCTCCTCCTCTGCCCCACACAACACTCAGCAGGCTAGAGAAAAGAAAAAAGCAAATAATAACCAAGCCTCCAGGGAAACAATGTCAGCCTTCAAGACTGCTGTGGGCTAGAAAAGTAATCTTATACCAAATATGCAGACAGACTTTCTTGAGGAAAGAGACCATACCTTGTACCATGAAGCCATCTCTTAAATAGCTGATAAAACAACCATCTGTACATCAGCTGGCCTATCATCCTGGGAGGCAAACTCAGGAATATGAATGGGAAGTCAGGAAAAAAGAAACTATTCTTGGACCATCATTGCCTTGCAAGTAAGCACACTTGGCCTTTGAACTGGTTAAGCTTTTTAGCCCAGCTACACTTCAATTCAAGGGTTTAATAGTGCTTTGGAGATTTGGTTATGGACCACCCACCTTACAAACTGTAATGATGCTGTAATGAGCACAGTTCACTTTTAGTCCAAGTACAGAAAGAGATAGATGGGGACAACATCCCATGTATCCATGAGAGAGCTGGAGAACAGTAACAGTACCATCTTTCCTCAAAAGCGGCTTTGACCTTATTTTTCTAGTGGGATAAGATCTGGAGGCACATAATTCACCAAGCTGAAAAACCTTTAGGACTTCCATGTTAACTCTGGTATACGGACACTACATAGTATGCCACGTCCTAAGGGTGAAAAGCCTTCTTCTGAGCAGCATGAGCTTTATTTTCAAAGCAGTGGTTTGGAGGTTCACCCACGCAGGAGTGAAATCATCACTCCAAGGTCAGAGATGTCATTTGGGACAGCCCCAGACCACAAAGTGGTCATGGCAACTGGTCAGGCATGACTAGCTTCTCTTAAAGTTTAGGAGTGCCTGGAAGTGCTTGGTGCCCAAGCTGGTGTTTGGACTTTCTTAGAGAGTTAAATTTCAACCACAGATGTGAAAATGATCAAAGGTCAAATATACAGTGAAACAGATATTCTGGAAAGGGAAGGGAAGAGGGAGGCAAGGACAAAAATACTATTAGTGTAATGGAGAGCAGGGAGAGAGGACACCAAAGAAAGCACACAAGGTAGGACAGAGAGCCTCCGTGACTTTAAACTCTGAAGTCTGGCATCCCAGGAAGACCTGGATCATTTGCCTGTGTCTATTCTAAGCTAAAACTTTAAGTGATAAAAATAAAATGGAAACCCAAACTCTTACTCCTAAGCTGCACTTTCCGGAAGTTTGGCTCAGGATATTTAAAAGGGCAGGAGCCAAATTTTTATAGTTTCAGGCTTTTTTAACCTGAGGCATAAAAGCTGGCTAATGCTCTTGGTGGTTGTACAACAGATTGCACCACCCCACGTGCCACAGAATCATCTGGTGAGCTGCAGTGCATTTGCAGCACCTATCCTGCAGACATCCAAGATGAAAACAGCGATGGCGAAAGGTATCTTAGGAATAGGAAAGGAGGTGTAGGTACCATCTGCCTCTTCTTGTGCCATGTTCAACCCAGTTCCTATCAGTTCATGAGGATTAGAAAACTTTATTACATCCACCCACAAAACCAAGGAACTGAAAAAAGGAGGGGAAAATATTCTTTCTTGTTCAAACACTGAAAATGGAACAAGAACAAGCCTGGTACAAACATTTCAGTCAAATACAGTAGATGCCAAGAAATTTATATTAAAGACTCTCACTTAGGAGATTGTAACAGCCTGCATAATAGGCTTCAGCATAGTATTTTCATATGACATACTAACAACAAAAACAGATGAAATTTCACATTGTTCACGGTGAAAAGAAAACATTAGTTCTTTTTTCCACTGTCTTTGCTTCGGTTTAATCTTGCCCCGGTGTATTTTAACTGAAGCCAATTCGGGATGTTCACAGCATACAAATATGCTTTTCCCGTGAGCTGCCAGGAAAGGGTTTTTTAGAGCTGGAATTGTGTTAAGCTGATTACTTCTTTTAATTTCTTCTTAATAATAGACGATTTTTAATTGTTTGAATCCTAACAGCTGATACAGCTGTTTAGACAGTCAGAGAATGCAAATGAAGACTGAGAAATTCTTTCAATATAAAATCCTAACTCTCTCTATGCCATGGCAACAGTAATTTTTCATTAAATTACAGATTCCTCAGGGTTGCTGTCTCCATATTGACGAGATCTTTTTACAGGGAGAGGAGGTAAGGGAAAAGAGAGATCTTACTGAAGAAATAGAATTATTATGACGAGCAATTAACAACATACATCCCAGCATGTGACAGTGGGTCTTCTCCTATCATTCCATGAAACAGACTGATTATAAAAATGCTTCCCATTTGAGTGCCTCAACCCTAATACAGTTTGCATCAGGCTGAAAAAATACTGACATTGACAGGAGCACTGGATATGTTGAACCTGTCATCACCAGCCTGAAAAACCTCTGTCCTCACTATTGCTCATACTTTCTAGTGAACTGTCTGCTCGAACAGACAGGGCTAACTCAGTTCCACTACAGAGTCGGCTGTCACACAGATTCACATTTTGCCATTTCCCCCCAATATCTGCATTTTTTATATGCTGGGTTTTTTAATGCCATCTCTTCCCTTTAAAATCCATGCAAACCAGTTACACCAAAATGAGCCCAGAAGCCTGCAGAACCTCCGCTCCACAGGCACTTTAGGTAAACGATCCATGAGTGGCAATAATGTAAAGACACATTTAGACAACCACATTATCTGCATTTACAAAGGTGGTATTGACAGAGTTGTGACAAAACACATCTTGGCATATCTTGTTTTTTCTTATTTTCTTTGCTTATAGAAACTGTTATGTCTTCCCCTCTGAATATCACTAGATGGTTTCTTAATGGAAAACTAAATAGGTCCTTGTTTTTTACCCTCTCCTTTTCTGAAATTCCACTCCTGGCCATAAAGTGTTATACTTTACACCAATTAGAGAGTGAAGGTCTTTCTCTTGTAATTACATATCCCAGAGTAAGAAATAACACTGAGCACTAAACCACAGCTCAGCAGTAGGCTTTCTGAAGCAGTTGAGTCTAAACTGAATGTGAGACAGCGTAACCCTGGAGTGCTAACGGTGGCCCATGGTCTGGATCTGAGCAATGGATCTGGGTACAGCTACAACCTGTACTACTGGGAGGTTTTAACCGGAGCAAAAAGTTTACACAGATTCTACTGTATTACTGCCTAAGCTTCTGTCTGCACTGAAGTCCTCTGTCTAGACCTCAGTTCCAGAAGGCTTTCCTGTGGGGAAATGGAAAAAATGAACCCACTCTACTTCCAAGCTCCTGGGGTATCTTCCACCTTTGAAATCACGGCTTCTTCACAGCAGCTTAAACAGCTGCATAATATTTGTACAAAAAAGAGAGAGCTGAAAGAAAATCTCACTCAAAATTTTTCTCATTCTGATTTCTGTTCAGATTTTAAAAACATTTAAATGGCACAAACCTGAAGGTGTTACAGAAAGCAGTTGCTGAAAGGAGGCACTTATTTTTGGTCTAGAAAATAAACTCTATTTCCAAAACCAAAACTTTAATGGGACTTCATTTTAATTGGACTTGGTATGTGAATATATGAAAGAAAATAGGCCTTACATGGTAAAAGAGGAGACCTCATTGCTCTCTACAGCTACCTAAAATGAGGTAGTGGTGGCTGGTGTTGGTCTCTTCTCCCAAGGAACTAATGACAGGACAACAGGTAATGGCTCCAAGCTGCACCAGCGGAGGTTTAGACTGGATATCAGGAAGAAATTCTTTACTGAAAGAGTGGCTGGACATTGGAACAGGCTGCCCGGTGAAGTGGTGGAGTCACCATCCCTGGAGGTGTTAAAAAAATGAGTAGATGTGGCATTCGAGGACATGGTCTAGTGGTCATGGAGATGTTGGGTTGAAGGTTGGACTTGATAATCCTAGAAGTCTTTTCCAACCTTCATGATTCTATGATTCTATGAAAAGGAAATCCCATTTATGACAATAATCAATGATGATTTATACTTTGTATATCACGGATTCCCAAAAACTAAAGGTGCCTATGAGAAAGCAGAAAAATAGAATGGAAGTTGCAATTTGATTTTCTGTTTGCAATGGTCAGGTTCTAGAAACAAGCTTCAGTGATGGGATGGTACTAAAGGCCTTTTAAACATCCAAAATAGAAATAATATTTTTTTAAGTCCATAATTGAGGGCTAAACTGAGTTTTCCTTCTCTGTTTTTCTTATGATTATCATAGAAAAATACCACCCCATGTTCAAAAGACCTTTATCAAAGATTTGCCTATAAAAGCTGTACCTTCCAAAGTCACATTTGCATATACTGAAACAGTACCTCTTCCTGGGCAGAAAGACCCCTGTGAGCACTGGGCCCTCTAGTACAAGCAAAGTCTGGCCTGAGATTACAACACATGCACACACACAGAGCCAGTATGAGATACTAAATCTGATGTTTCCAAATATTTAGCCAGGATTAAATCTAGCTTTAATGTTAGGAAATCCTTTTTGATACTACCCTACCCTAGCCTCCCCCACCTTTGAAGCCTCTGCTTATAAAACCTGATTGGGGATTTCCCTGTTACAGCATCTCAAGTCTAGCTCGTATCACAGCACATGGACTCCTTCTTCTCATAGTACTTGTGTGGGGTTTGCTTGAGGGTTTTTTTTTTTTGGTTGCTTGGTTTTGGTGGTTTGAAGGGGTTTTTTTGTTTGTTTTTTTTTAAGACTCCCATCAGCATAACCTATTCAGAAACCTGGTGAAAATGCTACCGAATTCTTCCAAATTATGTGTAGCAAGGAAAATAGCACAAACACTTGCAACATATTTCTCTCTTCCCTGTGCTTTCCAAATGCAGTTCTTCCACATTTTCTAACCACGCGTTCAGCTAAAACCCGTTCACTAAGGATGGAGTATTTACCGACGCGTTCAGAAAGTACAAACTTGTCACAGAATGAATTCCTCTCTGTGTTTTACATCCAGTGGGTCAATTATTTTATTTGAAGGCTCAAATTGACTTCAGGCAGAAGCGCGCAAGGGCACAGCTTCAGATGAAATAGTGGCTTTGCTTCATTTTATAGGTCAATCATCCAGTACTTCAGCCTAACACCTACTCAAAAAGGTCTCATTTATGCTTCAGGTTGTATTTGTTCTGTTGCTTCTACAGACTCACGTATAAAGTTTGTGCAAGCACCAAGTTTGGTGGCTGTCTACTCAACAGTATGTATGTATGTAAATGAACTATTTAGCACATAAACTGTTCTCAGGAAGATTCACTGTCTAGAGATGTAAGATAAGAGCAATAAAAAATAGCTGTTATTTAGACAACAAAAATGACAGGAGATTTTTGCTAATGGGTCACTTCTAAAAACTGTTTTCTAAGTGTCCCACTTACCCAGAGTACAGGGGTTTTGGCTGCCTGTTGGCACTGAAGGTTATATTTAATGCTTCAAAAAAGTAAGGAAAGGAAAAGCACAAGCTTGTTCCCCTCTATGGATTTATTCATCATGGAGAAAAGCCACTGCAAAGGGGGTGTGTTTTTCCCAGACTATTTTACATTCAAAACAACAGCCCTGTCTGCACTGGAAAATTCCACAGTATGTGGAGACCTACAGAGGGACTGAACGACGGGACTTGGAGAAAAAGGTGCCTGTTTTAATTATAGAGAATAAGGGTAACTATGTTCACAGTAAACCGCACTCAGACCTTCTGAAGTTCCTCCAGAAAAATCCAAAAAGCCAGATTCTAATTTGTCTGATATTTCTAAAATTAATAATATTGCCATCATGCCAAAACCCCCCAACTCTTCTCCACCTGTCATTTGCCTCTTTTCATGTGATCTTATATAAGAAAAAAAAGGGTTAGAATGGAGAAGTTGTACAACCAATCTCTCATGGTGGTCAGTGATTCAAGTGAAAGTTGATTGTGCTCAGCCCCCTACGAAAATCAGTGCCTGTGCTGAACAACACACACATACATGTACCCACACACATGCTTACTTTAACAGATGTATCTTTGCCCTATTCCTCAGGTATTCATAAACTCTTCAGCGCTAGTTCAAGCCGTATTGCTGTGAAAGCATAAGCAACCTGGGAAAGGTTTTTATAGGAAGTATGTGTGCATTCAGTACCCTAACGCTTTCCATAAAACACATTGAGTGTAACACATGCACGTAAACACAAACTGTCCACGCGGGAAACGTATTCCCTATAGTTATTCAGAAAACTCATTAAAAATTACAACGCATGTACAACTATACCTAAATCTTTGGTTTGTTCTTACAAACATACTAGCAGAGCTGGGAAGAAGCCCTGAAAGCTGTAAGAGCATTCTGGGAACTAGACGGAAAGCTAACCAGAGCTTCCACTTTGCTTCTAGAATAGCTGTTATAAAAATTTTACTCTCAGTAAAAGAGTCTTTCCAGATGTAGCTAGATAATACTGAACTCTGTTTCCACTAAGAGCTTTAGGAATAGTATTAGCTCACATGGAAATAATTTTTTAACTAGCTGGGAGTGGTTCCCTAACAGTTCCTGAAGCTGTTCCCCCATGCTCATATCCCCTCCTCTCTGGCTCATTTTAGAAGCTACACCCAGTGTGCAAAATGACCTCTGCACCTAAAGAGGTAGAAACTATTTTATGCACGGAAAGAAAGGAGTATCGTGACTGACTGGCTAAAAAAACACTGTAAGAGCCAAAGCAGAGCTTTGTACAGTTTTTACCTGACAAAAGCCAACAAGATTAATCTGTCTTAATGATACTGTGATGAAATACAATGACTAGTTTTGCAGAGTCCTGGAACATTATGACAAATACAGCTTCCCATATAATGATGTAAGAAGCTGAGAAGCTTGGTAAAACTGGACTTGTATTTTCTTGAAGTCTGTAAATTTGAAGGGTCCTCTTCCTATGGTCTGAGGTCAGAAAAATAGAGGATTATATAAAAATCAGTGATGGTGGAAGAGTCAATTATATTTAGACATGACATCAAAGATTCAGCACTTTAGCCCATATATACTGCACCATCAGGATCACTTTTCAGCTGATAGTTCTCTCACCTTGTCTCTTAGCAGATTCTTTGGCCTACCATCCATCTGGGTATATTCCTGAGATACTAGACTCCAAAATATCACAGCAGTCAGAATAGTTTATTCTGGGAATAGTTTATAAAGAATCCCAATGATGCAAAAAAAGGAGAAGCAAGTAAGGGGATCAACCAGAAAGAGTAATCTTCTGCAGAACAGTAAATATACAGAATTATTTACCAAGCAAAAGGCTACTCAGGTAGAGAACACTGATTGGTCAGAAGAACAGAGTGAAGGAAAAAATACAGGAAAGAAAATACGATCACATTCTCTCTTCAGTTTAGGAATTTCTTAACCACTGTAAGACATTGATCCTCAGCCTGCCAGTCACACACCAACTCATTTCACTCATCTATGAACTCCCTGTTTTATTGCTGTCATGTAGCAGACCAAGGAACTTTCACCCTGCTTTGCATCAACATCAAGTCTAGAAGATGTAAGAGGCTTAGTAACTGCTCCTGACTCCTATGTTGGTGTTAGAATAATACTTTAATAATTCTGGCAATCTTGCGCTACCAAAATGTTGTATAGACTTCTGTGGATGCTCTAGTGAATCGAGAGAACTGAGCTTGCCATAGTCACAAGCAGGAATGGCCATGCCAAAAGTGGTAGGAAGGCAGTTTTATCCACACTCTGCTGAGGATCCGGCTCATTATATGAAGCCACATACCTTGAGGAACCACATTCACTTACCTTGCAAGCTTCCTTCCCTCTGCTCCCCACCACTATAATGGAATCAGGGTTTCTACACTGATATTTTGTGCCAGGTCTATATGACAGACCATCACAGTGTGGCCACGGTCTCCCACAACATCTGTGTTTCCCTACAAAAATCCATCATCAAACACAGGACATGCAGCAGACCAAGCCTACTCAGACTCTGGGCTTGCCTTGTATTATCTCTCAGTACACTGACCAACACCAAGCTGCAGCCACAGCACTGATTGATAGGTATTTTCCCAGCTTAGATTCCCTTCAACGTGTTCCTATCTGCAAATAAAACTGACACAAATTAATGAAGTTATTCATTCTACAGACTGGAAAGGAAGAAAAGAAGCCAGTTGTTAAAACTATTGTTAAATATTTAGGAGTAAGTCCCCCGCTTTCAGGATGAATGAATGAATAGAGATATTCAGCCCAGTTACGTTATTAATAATTTACACTATCTTTCAAACTGTGTTAAATCTGCCCAATGCATAGCCTCTACTCAGAATTTAAAATATCGTTAGTTTATTGATTAACTTAATTTTCTGCTGGATACAGCACCTGCTTTGCATTTCAGAATGAGGCTTCATTACATTTGTATCTTTGTTGTTTATCTTCCATCGGGAAACTGACCCTAGAAATTTCATTATTCTGTAATAATATATAGCATTAACACCTATTTAGTCACAGTCCTCAGAATGCAAATACAGGAGATGACTTGGTGATTTAATTGAATTTTACATGCCAGTTTGGAGTCACTTTCATTTAAATTCAACTTGGATGTGGCTGACAGTTTGAATATCACTGTGCTGTAAGCCAAGAAGACAAACCAGTCAACCACAGCACTGCTAACTATATGGATTTCCCATTTTGCTAATGTAATTCCCTCCAGTTTACACGTCTTGTAAGCAGTATCTTTGGAAGTAAGCAACTGCAGGAAGAAAACACCAGACTGAAAGTTGGCTTGACCCGCTCCCATTGAAGGAGGTGGCCACGTGAGGTCTGGGGCCATGCTCTGGGGACAGCAGAGCCGGCAGGCACAAGACTGTTATTATATCTGGACCGACTGCTTCTTTCCCTGTGAGCTGCTACGGCATACTTAGCTCCAAATCAAATAAACACAAGCTAGTGCACCCTGCTGCCCTGAAACCCTGCAAGCCAATGACAATGTGTCCAGAGTATGGCACATACACCGCAGTCCCCCAAAATGAGGGGAGTCTTTGCTTCTCCTTGTCAGAGTGGTTTAATTCAAATATTGATCATGTGCAGCCTGTTGAAAAATGAGGCAATTCTTACCATCACACACCAGGGAATTAATTGCCCCTCCAGAGCTACACGTACTGGAACAACCTTTGCTGTTGGTCCCTCTTTGTGCCTTCATTCCCTCCCTCTATCTTCAAAAAACTTGAGTTTTACTGTTTACTTTATTGTATGAAACAGCTGCTTCATAGTAAGACAAACTTGGCAAGTGTGAGGCATCACAGTCTGACCAAGTTTTGCAAGGTATGATTTATAGTTCCCTTTTTCTTGTACAGTATGTGGTGAAGCCAAGAGTGAATAATCCTTTTGGGAATCAGGAATCCAAAAGCCTTGTATCCTAGCGATAGGCAGCGTGAGGCAACTGGTCTAAATATATTTTTGTTAAATTTTTGGCAAAACTCTTCCTTACCAGGGTTAACCTAAAGCTGTAGAGATTATAGTATACTCTTACTTCATGTAAGTGGCCTCCATCACATAGAAATTCACAAAAATTAGAGAATGCCACCAATGTAACAGATGCAAAACATTTTTTAAAGAGAAACCTATTTATTTTTAAAATTAAATCTAAAAATAGCGACTCCCATATACACTTGATTTTAGAAGCAGGGGGGAACACACCCATTTGGAGTTGTTCTGCATAGCCACACAGCTTAGATTTTTATTAGCTGGTTAGATTTTATTTAAAAAAAAAAAAAAAAAGAAAGGTTGGATTTTCTAAAAGCACTACCTTTACAAGTGTCCATTCATGTTGACACACAGGTCCCAATCCAGCTGCCAAACTTTCTGCCTCTTTTTCTTTTTTTTTTTTTTCACAACTATGTCCTTGTTTAGCTCTTGGGTTTTTTTGTGCTGGCCAGAAGCAAAGCAATTCCAGCTGATTTTGGCCAAAGAGATTGAATACATATTGTATTCTATTTCCACATATCAGAAAACAGTTCATTTTAAAACCAAACTAAGCAAAACAAATCAGCAACCACAGTACAAAAATAGACATCAAAGAACCAGAATCTGAAGTTTGAAGGAGTGCTAGTGATTAGTTTTGGCATCTCATGAGAAATTTATTTCCAAAAGGGCTGTAAAGATGGTCAGGAGTCAATCTCAGCCTCTACCAGTGCCAAAGTTGGCACTAAAGTCAATGGCCTGTCACTGCTGGTCTTTCTGCTGAAACACGGCCCAGCTTGCAGACAATACAGTGAAAGCACCGTTCACAGTGAAAATATATACCTTAAAACCTTCACTGAGCTAAACACCATTCTGCAAATACCTGAGCACATGCAGCACAGAGAATTCTCCTGTGTCTGTGGTGTCAAGGGTGTCCACTGTTGTGCTGACCTCACCAACAAGTGTGGCACATTGCTCAAAGGACTCTTCTTTGGTCTGTCTGCAAATCTGGGTGGGACACGCAATCAAAGTTATTCTCTGCAGATTCCCAATCAGTTCAGTAGGAAATAATTTCTTAAAACTCAGTGTGTTGGGATGGATTTTAATGCCCCATTTTGTCAAATTTAAAAGGTGCTACTACCTTATACATAGTCCTCACCTATTTACTTGGATCCATGTGGAGTTCTTGAAAAAGCAACATGATTTTCAATGTGGATGGAAGGAAGTTTTATGCCACTGGGACAAAAACCTTCATGTTGATCTTCTGTAAGCAGTGATTCCAAATTAAGCCTATATTGCCCGCAACAAGGAAAGGGATGACACCTGAAAGTCAGACATTCAGATGTGAATTAAGATCCAGGAAAAGAGCAGCAAAGAGCTTTCACAGTTGCTGGAGAGAGTGAGCACAGATTTTCATGGGAAGAAAAATGTAAATTTGGTGTGTCTGTGTGCATGCCTGTAAACATTCTGTCATCTCAGTTGAAAAAAAAATTTAAAATTAGCTTTTAGAGTACAGGGCTCCTATTCTGTCTCTACAGCAATGAAACAAAGACCTGGGACAGAGCTGCACCAACCAGGGCAGATACACAAACTGAGGTGGGCGTGTGGAGACTAAAACTTGACTTTTTTTCTGATTTCCAAGTTACCTGCTCAGTGCTTGACAACATCAAATTAGACTAAACATTTTTATAAACCAAGCCCCTTATAAGGTAGGAAAACTTTTTTTAAAAAAACATTTTCTCTACAATGACATTCTTCTTTTTCAGTAAAATCAGTTTTGCTTAGGAACTCAGGCTTCATGATGAGATCAGTGGGATGGGGAGGAAATGTAAAATCTGGTCACTAGGGGAATCTGCTTTAGGTCTTGATTTTCACTGTTCATTAATAGGGTTTTACACCTTTCTCTGCCAAACATTTAGCAGGGAAGCTGGCACAGCTACAACAGACACAGTCTCTCCATCTGAACCTGTAAGAAGCACTTGGTGCTAAAGTATATGAAAAAATGAGTCTACAACTCCACAAATAAGACACAAGGCACCTGACAGGAAATAAAAGGCTGTCCCACTCCCCCTTCCACACACGCACACTTCATTTAATAATTGTGAAAATAATCAGTCTTTATATCACAAAACCATGACAAGTTCTTAATCAAAAAAGTAATCATTTCTATGGGAAAAATGGGTAGAATATGAAAAAAAAATGAAAGAGAGAAAAAAAATATTTAGTTAATTAAAAAAGAAAACTAGTAAAGACCAGGATCAGGAAATAGCAGGTTGTATCTATCTATTTAACTGATGGATAACAAGCTCCAGAGGGAGGAATTAAACTGAGCCTTCAAGTCTCAGAAGAGAATTAAAAAGCATAATGTCTCATGTTGGGAAGATTGACTCTTTTGCTGGTTTACACAAAATTTATAGCTTTGTTTGGCAGCAAAAAGTATTTTTTTAAAGAATAAAATATATGTTTAGATTTCACATTTTCAGTTTTCTCAAAAGCAAACTTTGTGCTTCAGCTGATGGGAATACTTCAAGAAACAATCTTGCCCTTCATCCTACAGGTACACAGACAAACACACAACTGCAAGATCAGCAGCTGCCCATTTTTTCTCAGACTTCTGAGACCACAGCCATTGAAGCTGCCCCACAAAACCACATAATTGAGAAACTTTTTTTTAAAAAAATGAAACCCAGACAACCAAGAAAAACAAATCTGTCCCAGAGAAAAACACAGACATTGAGTATAACCTTTCCCCCATTATATGGTGGCCTGAGTGTATAAAATGTCACAAATCCACCCTGTCTAAACACAATTAACGAATATATCAATGCTAGAGCTCCTTAGGCCATGACAGGGGGCAGTACTGGCAGTAAACAAATTTTGCTCTTAATTCAAGGCCCCTTTGAGCAGAACAGTGTGAAGCAGACTTGGTGCAAATGAGAAGGCCAGTGAGATCAGACACACTTTGCTTCTCTTGAGCCAAATCACTGCTGAGAATTCATCAACAATCCATAATATGTGAAGAATGATGGAAGTGATTCTATACCATCTCTGCTGTACAGGTGTCTTTAATTATATTTTTCCAAGCATGAGAAACAGCAGTCACTGGCTAGGTACCATTAAAAGTAAGAAAAGAAAAGGTTAGAACACAAGAATAGCTGAAGTTTGGCAACAAAGAATTCCTGTGTTCCCAAAGAAAGAGGCACAATTCTTCTTAGTCAGTACTGCCTGGAGAAGTATGTCCTCTTCCATTCAGGGTAGGGTGGGAGAGATGGTGAATGAACTGCTCTGTTGCACAAGCTTTTCCAGATGCCCCTGATTATCCCCCCAGATGTGAGGAATGTATCTGTCTAGTATGGAGAAGGATGGAAATCAGGACGTTCTGTAAAATCTCACTGAACTCTGCCACTGGATGAACAGATTTGTGCCTAAGTTTATAATATGTAAAAAAAAAAAAAGATCTTGATATTTACTTTTTATTAAGCATCTGGATAGCAAGTAATGAACAAGGTGCTATTAATAAACAAACATGGTTTACAACATTTTCTTGCAGTAAACCCCAGAATTAAAAATGCAGCTATAGAAGGACCAGACATTCTTTTGCTGATAAGGGAAAGCAGATTTTTCCTCCAGCAACTTGAATGTATTCCAGCTACAGAAATCAATAGCTTCAGAGGTCGACAATGCAGAGGTGCTGAGGCTGAATCCTGAAGTGAACAGGCAGCTAATACTGGAAAAATGCCAAAGCTACATTGAAATTATTGGTGGCACCTTGACCTGACACAGCAAACAGAGGAGGAGATGTTGGTTAAGCTTTCAGTAAAAATGTCTGCAGTCCTGGAAAAACGCAGAGCAGTAGCAGGAAAAGCAAGATATTATTAGCACTTTCAGTCAAAATGGGTTCTGTCAGCACAGCACAACTGCTACAGTGAGAGCAAGCATTGCTTTTCCTGGCTGATACAATCTGTGAAGAGGAAAATCAAAAAGTACCAGGTACCAGTTAAGAATTTTTAGCAGACAAGCAAACCCCATTTGACAGGGAACATTTATTCAGGAAAATGAAAAACTGGGGGACCATGGCAACACGGGCAGCTGAAAATGGGGCATGGCAGCAAGAGAAATTAAGAGAGTTAGAGGAGAGCAGGGTCCTGCCTTTGTTGTGGGACTAAGCAGGCAGCAAGGTGTGTCAGAGCATGCCCATGTGCCACTGTTTTTACAGTGCTCTGCAGAACGGACACCACTATTCTACTCATTTGAGACCAACTCTTCTACTAGAAGATTCTCTCAGCAACCTAATTCCTGAGGTAAATTATCATGCCAAAACAACTGTCCCTGTAGAATGGCAGTACCAAGCTGTTTAATTTAGGCAGGTCCCTTACTTCCACTCAGAACATGGAGAAGGAGAGTGTCACAGCCTTTTTCCCATGCCATGACATAAACCCTTGCACCTGTGTGCTGTGGCTTTTCTGAACATCCACCAGATCACCAGCCTTGGTCAGAAAGCCCAAACAAGCACATGCATGTGGAAACTGTGGTGCGGCCAGCTCCTTACCCAAAAGTTGCCCAAGAACAAGGGCAACACGGCTGCTGTCAGCAAAAGAGCAATTCATGCTCTTTCTTTTAGCCACCACCTTTGCAGTTGCTCCTTAGACCTCTGTGGGGAATGTGAATTGCCTCCTTTCAGCTGGGACCTTTCCCAAGCTCACTTCAAGCCAGCATTACTGGCTGAATGTCCCTCAAACAGTGAGTGAAGGAGTCCCCAGGAGGAGGCTGGTGGTTATAGAGAGAGGTTCTCACTTCCACTGAAGCAATCCGTCATATATCAGTGATCATATAGGACGCAAAGCTGGCACTCCTGCTGTAGAAGATGTCTTCTATTAAGAATGAAATTTAGGAAAAGATTCTTTTGCCATTTTAGTTAAAATGAGCAATACCTTTGTAGATCCAATGATTTCAACAGGATTTCCCCAGAGGACAGACAATACTTAAGCATGAAGAAAATGGAAAGAGTGGACTGGGACATCACAGCCGTGCGGGTTGCAGCAGTATTTATGGACACTTCATAGATCAAAGCCACTTTACACTAGGCATTGAGCAAGCATACCACAACGCTCACCCAATGAGCTGCTACTTGCACATTTGCAGAAACACTGGTAAACACAGATGCTTGGGGAGAACATTGGTGATAATGAATTTGCAGGATAAGCAGCAGCCACAACATGCAATTGTTAGAGCATGATCAAAGTTTTTTGCATTTATCTTAATAGAGAAAAATTAAATCATCCCTAATTTCCTTTAAATACATATCAATACAGCTCTTCTTGTTGCCTTCAGTTTTCCATTTTCAGACAGTGCTTAATGTATCCAAACTCCCTGTGCTGAACCCTCTCTTTTCCCACTCCTCCTCACCTCCCCACTGACAAAAATACACCTTTTTTTGGGGAAAATATTGTGCTAATGTTTGAAATGTTCTTTCTAGTTCTCCCTGTAATGTGCACAAGGACTTCTTCAGCTCCTCTGCAGCTCATTTCAGAATCTGACATTAACCTCTACCAAATCACCGTCACAATAACACGGTATTTATTTCATTGCTAAAAATACAAAATCTGTACTATATAATATGACAGAAGGTTTGCTCTGCTAATAAAAGAGACACTATGCTACTGAATAAGTAAAGGCTTTTTTTCTGACTTTAAAACTCAATATAATTAGAGAGGTTAATATCAGATTTCGAAGTAACATAGCTCTGCTAATGTCAATTATTCTTTGCAAACACAGTATGAGTCTTGATTAATGAAATAAATCAGTTCAACCTGCATCAATGCATAAGCCCATTGTACTTTGTATGACCTTGAGGTGACTGACTGCATGTTCCTTTTCCCCAAAGGGTATTTTCAGTTTTTTACTTTCTTGTTCAGCCTTTTCATAACCATGTACTGCAGAGACTCAGTTGGAACAGTAACGCCCAAAAAGAAAAAAAAAAAAAAAAAAGAACACAGATGGCTTTTAGCTCATGCATCA
>VZZY01011852.1:0-165973 GCA_013400335.1 Eurystomus gularis | reverse complement strand
AAAAAAAAAAAAAAATCTTCCTGAAGCAAAAGTCCTGAATGTCAATGAAGAAAATAACGTATCCTCTAGACTAAGACACGAAGTGGGAGGCAACATGGCACAGACAACACCTGTTTGTCCTCCTGAAGCCTTCAGACTTTCTGATTACCTTCTCTGATACTATTTCTGCTTTCCCAAGGGAAGTCAGTGCTTCATGTGTATCAAATTCATCACAGAGCTTTTACTGCACAAATGGGCCTTGCTGCTAAAGCGCCTCTAGCAATAGTTTGAGGTAGGTGGCAGCATCCTGGCAACATTTGCAGCATTACCCCACTGGGTAGGAACGGGAGACATCCACTCTTTTTATCAGAGGCCATCAGGAGACTATAGCATTATGCTACAGAAATTATATGTATCTTACATATATGGCACATCAGATAAAAAAGATATGCTTTCACTGGGGACATCAGCAAGCTCTACATCAAGCTCCCATCAAAGTAATGTCACAAAGAGGTAGTAGAGGTCCTTAATTTCATTTCTTTGGCAAAGACCAAGAAAAGTAAAAGCCTTAAACACCAGATTATTTTTTCCCACCAAATAGTCATATTTGGAGAAAAGGAGCTCATTTGTATGACAGAATTTACTTAGCACGGAGTTTTAAAATAAGCCGAGTGCCATACCACCCATCTGCTAATCATGGCTACCTGAAGAGCAATATATATATTTTGGGAGTGACTTGTTATATAGAACACATGGCTGATAGGATTACCTGCCACTTTTCAAACGCATGTAACCTTACTGAACTTTTCCATGTTCCATAAAACTGAATTTATTTGAGTGGTCCAGCCAAAACAGTTCAGCAATCTTTGGAAAAGTGCTAAGGAAAACCACTCCAGCCTTGCCGCTTTCCCATTTCCCTGGGAGAAAGGAGGGGAACACTCGCACTGGCACTGTGCAGCCAGTGCACTGCCTGACAAATCTAATTCAGCAATACAAATTTAATTCGGTTCAGGACTGGGCCCAAAATCATATTTCCATTTGATTAGCCAAAACACATGGAGTTCATGTTTGCTGCAGGAAGACAGACAACGGCCTGATCTGATAGTAAGGCAAGCAGTTGAAACACTAACCCCTCCACATTTTGGAACAGATTTGAAGTGCTAGTGTGAGTTCATACCGTGTCAGCACTCTGCGTTATGTGGCTGAGGCATTTTTGATCTAGAGACCGTGAAATCAGACTTACTGCCAAAACACAGACCCATACTGCACCCCTACTGCTATTGCTCTTAGCCACCTCTTGTCGATTTCTGGCTTGGAAAGCTGGGAAAGGAAGGCTTAGAGAGCCTTTGTTCAGACTTTGTTGTCCATCAGCATGTTCTGGTTCTGGGTGCCCACACACTAAGCCAACTGAGCCAGAGAACTAAGCTGTGCAGTTCCTCTCAACCTCAAGTGCTCCTTGTTCAGCTGAAACTATGATAATGTCCTAAGGAGGAAAACATGAATGTGCACATTCACAATGCAAGTGCTGCACAAAAACTACCTCTGTTCCCTTCCACAAAATATCAGGTGAAAACATTTTCTAGAGCACAAGGAGAGCCAGCTTCACCTGTGACTTTGGCTGAGAGACTCCACAGATGAACATGGCTCAGTCTGCTGTTCTCTCCTCCCCTCTCCAGGCTCCAATACAGTGCCAGCTGGGCTCAAAATGCTACAGTGATATTTTCTTGGCAAGGCTCTTTATAACATGTTTAAGAAAACTAATTATTAGAAACACAGCCCACCTGCTGCATATGCGCTTCCTCACTCCAGAATTAGTTGGAGTATCAGACAGAAGGGAAATAACAGTAGGATCAACTCTTGACTTGCAGGTAATAACAGCCTCCTCAAAACTGAGGCAAATGATGCTATCATGGATAATTATATGAACCTACCACACCCCAGTAAAAATCACAACAACACGTGAGATGTAGCCTTCCTAAAAAATTGTTTCCCATTGAAATAAATGCATTAGACTTCTAAATTAAAAAAAAATAGGTAATGATTGGTTTCTAGCTGGTACAATCACTTACTAAAATGCCTGTTGTGTCTCCAGGAATGATATTTTTCTTTCCCTGGCAATAAACATAGTTACCCTTCTTTTGGACCACCAGTTAAGTCCATCCCCAAAGTGTTCTCACTCTAAGTACAAGACATTCAAAAAGAATAATTTGCCATATGGAAGATAATGAATTTTAAAAAGCATCCTGTAATGTGCAAATGATTTCAGGAAAAAAATCTAGCAGAAGGTTGCAGTCACTTCACTATTCTAATTATTCATCTAATGTTTTAATAATAAGAAAAAAAGCAGCCTCATTCTCTTCTCAACCAAATCCAAACTCCACACTTTGTAGGTGTTAAAATTAGCACCTTCAAGCTGCAAGGAGGTAAGGAGAAGAGACAGCTTCCAAGGAGCAATAGTCTGGATGCAAATACTACCTGGAGCTGTAGTTAATTATCTTGCTGATGTTAATTGGCTTTGTTTGTCAACAGCCAAAGAAGAATGAGGTGCTAGGTGTTGCTGAACGGTTAATGCAGTGCTGTTTTTAAGGCTGCTTTCTTTAAAGATATCATTTACATAACGTATCATAACTATTTCTCTTCTCCAGTCTGCAGTGCAAATATTTGAGTAATAAAAATAAAAGTGAGTATGTTGTTGCTCTTTTTTTCCTAAAGCACAAAGAAGAGAAGAGAGAGGAATAAAACTGTCTCTGGCAGAACTGTCCCAGTGGTACAGTACGTTTTTCAACATTTTGATAAAGGTTTGTTTGGACAAAATAGTTGTGTGCTTATGAAACAATGTCATTTAGTACTTTAAGCCTGGAGCTGACATGCATTGCTCCCCAGCAGAGTGATCAAATTTGAATAGTAAAAAGAACACACTTTGTTTCCTTTTTCCCAATGTACTTTTAAAAATTAAACAAAAGATAAGGAGAGAGCCCTCTGATGGCATTTCCCAGAGAATTAGTCAACAGCAGCTTCATAATTGCCAGTGTGCGGTGAGGTGATTGTAATTCAAGCACACATGCCTAATGAAGAGAACATGCAAGTACGAAGAGAATGGGACAGCTGTAGGTACCACAATTCAACGAAACAAGAACATCATGAGGTTCAACAAGGCCAAGTGTAAGGTCCTACACATGGGTCAGGGCAATCCCTGGTATCAATACAGGCTGGGGATGAAGGGATTGAGAGCAGTCCTGTGGCGAAGGACTTGGAGGTACTGGTCGATGAAAAGCTGGATGTGAGCTGGCAACGTGCACGCGCATCCCAGAAAGCCAACTGTACCCTGGGCTGCATCATAAGAAATGAGGCCAGCAGGTCAAGGGAGGTGATTCCGCCCCTCTGCTCTGCTTTGGTGAGACCTCATCTGGAGCACTGTGTCCAGCTCTGGAGTCAGCACAGGAAAGACATGGACCTGTTTGAGTGTGTCCAGAGGAGGACCACAAAAATGATCAGAGGGCTGGAACACCTCTCCTGTGAAGAAAGGCTGAGAGACTTTGCAATTGTTCAGCCTGGAGAAGAGAAGGCTCCAGGGAGATCTTACTGTGGCCTTTCAGTACTTAAAGGGGGCCTATAAGAAAGATAGGGATAGACCTTTTAGCAGGGTCTACTGTGACAGAACAAGGGGGAGATAAAAAAGTGGGGAGATTTAGACTAGATAGAAGAAAGGAATTTTTTACAACGAGGGTTGTGAAACGCTGGCCCAGGTTGCCCAGAGAGGTGGTAGATGCCCCATCCCTGGAAACATTCAAGGTCAGGTTAGATGGGGCTCTGAGCAGCCTGATCTAGTTGAAGATGTCCCTGTTCACTGCAATGGGGGGTGGACTAGATGATCTTTGGAGTTCTCCTCCAACCCAAACAATTCTATGATGCTACGGAGAAATTCACAGTCCTCAGTAGATGGATTCATCACTCCTCTAGGAGGAATGTAACAGCAATGTAAAAGTGGCGGTAAATAAATACTTCAGGACATCTTGTTGAGCAACAAAAAACTGCACTGTAGAGTGGTATGTATCTAACAACACAAAAATGTACTCCAAACTCAGCTATTTATTACTGACTACAGCTTTACTAGAAAAAAACCCAGAATGTTGTCCCACTCACTGTCGACAGTAAAGCTTTTGATTAAATAATTGGTCTGACTTTTCATGCTTCTGTCAGTTTGAGAAGAGTGACAACTTAAAAATTTGCATACATTTCCCCACATGAGCAACACCTAGGTTGTCTCACTAGCCCCATTAGAGACATATGCTTTGCCAAAGCAGTGCTTACTCTCATAGCGTGCTGATGCTGCAGAAAACAAAGGTCGCCAGGCTGTTCCAAGTCAAGGCTCTCCGAAGAAAGCTTATGGTTCTCCACCCCTTGCAGCACTCAACCCCTCAGGTGGTTGCACTGAGACTGCCCTTGCCACCTTCTTAAAGGCTAATTAGAGAAACACAGAAGGGACCTACCTGAGGTGGCCTGCACTTCCTCTAGCTGGTCCCCAGCAGTGCTTGCGAGCCGCAGCTGAGAACGGCGGTACCCAAGCTAGCTGGGGGCTGTAGCACCTTGGAGCTCCAGATACATCTGCCCAGCCGAGACACTTAGAGGAGGCTACTCCCACTACTTGAGCTTTAGCAGTGAAAGCAATTTGGAGTATAGAAATTCCCTCAAAACCCTAGGCAAGCTCACTCTGATCTCAGATGAAGAGATACTATCCATAGCATAAAATTTCTGCCATAACGTGTCTTACTCCTTTTCAAAATGAACTTCTCACAGGCCTATGCCACTTACTTTCTTGCCTTCTAACAAGAATTCATACACATACCCTTTTCCTGTATTATTCAAATTCACTCCTCCTTAAAGTGAACAGTAGGTAGGAACTCCAACAGACATAACATGGAAAACCCTTTAATTTAAGATAGAAATAAGGATAGAATAAGGAACATCAGACCCACAGTTCTGCTTATTCTCAGTGACTGTGTGTTCACCAAGTCTCCTTAGAGCAGAGCTGGCCAAATGGGAAATATTAATTTGGTCACTATTACAATATTTCATGGGAATGTATCCATTTTCAGACAGAATTCTATAAAAATGAATATTCCTACAAAGGTAAAAATGTTTCCTTTTGATGTTTAAGCTCTTTAGTATAAGTGACATATGATTGTGGGGAAATCAAAACCAACTGTACTTTGTACATATGAAGAGGTCATTCTTTTCCAGGCAGCTCCAAGTTTAAATGAAGAAGAAATATAAATGGGGATACAACATCCAAACATAGGACTAGATTGTATATACTTCCACTTACATTAAATAATAATTTTTAAGATAAATAATCCCTCTGATGTCAGGACTACTGATGAAATAAAGGACCTTATTTGCCCAAAAAAGATGATAGTCTGGCTTAACCCAATCAAGCTTATGAAAGGCAAATATCCCGTGCAACCTGTGATCTGGATATATTTGATGGCTTTACTTGTTTGCTACCTTTAGTTCCATCATAACCCCTAAAGATTCCACTTTGTATTTACTTTGGCCAACTTCAGCCAAAAGCCTGATGTTTCATCCCTTCTTAATCTTTCACAAAGTGATGAGGTGCAGCTGTTCAGATCTGTTTTCCAGAGTTATGCTAGTCCTCCCTTGAAAAATTCTCTTCTGAATATGATTGAGGAGAAATAATTGGAATTAAATAATTTCAGGGAAACAAACTATTCTGGATAGTTACAACTCATGATCATCTTACAGAAGACACAGTAAAAAAACAACCACTTGGTGAGAGAGGGATAGCATTTGCAAGTAATTTCTCAGAAACTCTGGCATCCACAGAGTCTTTAATTCATCATAGGTTTAGAGCTGTTCCACAGCTTTTCACATCTATTGATTTATATGTTCTGACATTGACAGAGTTTTCCAGTGCAAGCCAGTGGCCCTTCTAGAGAATGATCTCCTCCAGCAGCCTTTTTCTCTCACACTTGTATGGATCTGATGCTCGTAACAGCACTAGACAAACTTCTTGAAACCAAGCCTCCCTCCCTATGTACTAAACAGACATAGCTAGCTCCAACCTGCTCGCCTGCCTGGCCTGGAAGCTAGTGAAATCCCTAAGAGTGATAATATAGTGCTTTAAAGAGTTCTTTGCACTTGCACATAATACAAAGAAATACAGGCAAGTGGTGAGGCCACCATGTCACTATGACAACTCAAAACCTTGGCTCTGCTGCTGAGTTAACGACCAATTTTTAAGTCAGTGCTGTTTGGTAAGGACTCCTGTTTGGTGGGAAGCAGCTATATACATCATCCTTCTATTTCACAGGGGTCAATGGCTCTCACATGGCAAACAAGCTACTGGAGCTGACATCCATCAAATTCAGATCTGGAACTTATAGAGCCTTTCACATCTAAATTGCTTTTCCTCTGTTAGCCATGACTTACTACGATCAGCACTCTTTCAGGGTAAGATTCCCGCTTCACTGACATCAAGGGTGAATGGAGCAGAGATTTCACCTTCAGTGCTCAATCACAGAATTACCAGACACTCAAGTTTGGGGGGATCTCTCAAGGTCAGCGGGACCAGTCCCCTGCTCAGAGAAGGTCCAGCTTTGAAGTCAGAGCTTAGTCAGTATAAAATCTTGGCCATACTAGAAGAAAAATGGATTGCTTTGTCTTCCTGGAAGAGGCTTCCAAATTAAGGCAACCTTTTATTTATTTGTTTGTTTATTTATTTATTCTCTGTTATCTACTCCTAGGTATAGAGAACCTTTCACTCCAAAATCACTCATCCTCTCATTGCAGTACATCCCAGTTTTCCACTGCCTGATTTTTGCACACCCTCCTGCCCCCAACACTCCTTCAGAAGCTGCTTTTTGCCTGCCCCCAACACTCTTTCAGAAGCTGCTTTTTGCCTCCAGCCCTCTGCAACCCAGATCCTGCCTGTCTGCCTGCCCATGGCCGATTTTCTTTTCTGTCCCTCAGGCCCAACGCCCAGCTTCTGCCCTTCCTCCTCCTGGGTACAGCAGCACCACTGCTGAGCCTGAACTAACAGCAGATTTATTAGGCTGGCCTCTGCTCTGCTCCAAATTCCACTTTTAATATTAGTGTGTCTCATTAGTGTGCACACATGGCCCGCTGAGGACCAAAGGAAACGCAGAAATCACTCAGCACGCCCATTAACAGACATTTTAAAATTTTGCTTTAAGTATAGACATGAGTGGGAGACTAAGGCATTTTATCTGTACCTAAAGAAATCAGTGGCAAAATTTGCTAACTCTAATCTATGCAGCACACAGGTCTGTTATCTACTGCAAAAAAGCAAGATAAAACAAACAGCCCCTGGCAGAAACGCTGTGAAGAAACCCTCCAGTCAAATGTGTCATGAGAAATGCAGTAAGAAAAGGTTTTCCCCAGACGAGGGAAGGACAGAAGTGTAGAAAACAGAGGTTACACATCCTTTTTTGGGAATGGTTCACTGTGGTTTTAAAGAACAAAAAATGCGGTGTGTCAGCCACTGGCAGAGGAAAATGGTAAGTTATACTATTTTCAGCTATAGATCTAAACCTTTGTTTAGTTTGGCTTCTTCCCCAATCAGGTTACTCCTTAACCTCCTGTCCTCAGCAACGCTACTCCCTCCTCCTTTTCTGCTAGACAGCAGGGCACTTAAAGCAGAAGACATCCTTGGGGGAGGGGGGGTCATGCATTAAGGCTCAGAAACAAGAGTTCTCTTATAAGATTCCTAAAGCTCAGGTTGAGCCCTACCTGCTGCATGCGCTTAAGGAATGTCTTCTGATGGTGTGAGGCTGCCTGTACCTAGACAACGTGAAAGACTAGGGGTTTCTCAGAAGGGCTGCAGGGCGATGCCATATTTACTGTAACTGAATTACTGACACTATCGCTACACGCCCCAGAAATTAGCACCTCTGAATTCTTGTATTCACAGGCCTGCCAAGCATATTTTGGGGAAAATATTACTGCTTGTACCACACACGCAAAATTTTCTGTCCATGGAAATTACAGCAAATTTCAGCCTCAAGGCTAAACAAACCAACCTCTTTGCAGGAAATAAAAGGCAAAAACTCAGCATAGGAAATACTACAGAAAATCACCATTCTCTTTTGCTCTTCCCTGTCACACACTCTCCTCTGGCTTTAACCATGTGCTTAGATTCTGATGACACAAAAGGGAAGAATTCCTGCTGCTTCTTCTTGCATGTCAGTAGCATTAGTAACATCACTGTCTCATCATTGTCTATAATCTTGTCTCGCTGATGACACCAGATGCCAGTTCTGTACAAGCATTCAGTTAACATTTCCTATACCACAAAGTCCTTAGGTTATTTTTTAATGTAATATACACAGACATTCCCTAAAAATTATTCTATCTGCTTTTATGGCTGTTTTGGGGCTATCTGTATCTCATGCAAAAAAAACAGTGCTACAAATTAGCCATGTGTCAACACAGTGAAACCCACAAATGTTTTTTAACATTAAAAATCCTTCCATTACGACATTTAACTTCTGCTGTTCGCTTTCCTGTGGTGCCCTTCTCCACTCCAAGTTATGTGACCTCCTTCAGGCCTTGGCTTTGAAGACAAGCCTTCAACACCCTGGGAGTAAACCTAAAACTCTCAGAGTAATGGGTACCTGGGGTGACTGCACCTCAGCTGTTCCTATGGGAACCTTCTTTGAGAGTTTTAGTGATATCGACAAGACAGTTCAGCTCTGCACATCAGGATTAGCTCTTACAGTAAGAGACCACCACCTAAACCAGGAGTTCCACTTCCCCAGCCTAATACTCCAACCTCCCGCTCCTGAGGCTAAGCAGACGTCTGAAGAGCCATAAACCTTCAAACATTGAGTCATTTCCTGCTAGTGTAACTCCCTGCACTGGCTCACTGCAGAAGCACAGGAAGGTAGCAAGGTAATAGCCTCTTTGAAGGCACCAAGCCTTCGCACTGGTTTAACATAATCTGTAAAGTGCACCCTTGACCCTTTGCAGACTTGACTCCTTTTCCACCAGCCAAGGTCTGTGGCCGGGGAGCTTTCTGCCCAGCCCTGCACTGCAAAGTTGGCTAGTCGGAGGTGGGCAGTGCTAGCACCAGAGGGGTTTCATGCTTGTTTACCCCTGCAGTGTAATTCTACATTTTAAAACCACAAATAAATTTGTTCTTCCTATTAAGGCAGAAGAACAGACAATTAATTAAAGGAAGGGTAGACCTTTCTTCCATTTTTTTTTTATAACCAATGGACAACAGACTTATTTAGACAGATGCTTAGCACTCTCACTATCTGTGACCCTGCCCTCTCTGCTTATTCACATCATCTGCTCAGTTCAGCACCTAGATCCTAGTTTAGAGGCTTTGCACGTTGATAATTTGCTCCAACCTCTTCTTAATCTATTGCTTGCTCCTTTTCTTTAACTTAAACTCCTCCCGTATCATTCTTCTTGCTAGGAGTGGTTTTCTCTTCTGCTTCTGCAGAGTATTCTGGTGGCATCCAGGAGACACAATGCCATCTGCCCACAGTGACAAAGACACAAAGGGGCCTCCACTGCTCCATCAACAGATTAAACCTCAGGAGTGTCCTGTCCCTTGTGGGACCTCCACGAAGGCTCCACATAACTGGCATTCCAGACAACTCACATTTGAGACTGTCTCCCACAGAGCCTGCTGTGAGTCAGCTTTGTGTGGTGAATGCTGGAACGAGGCAAGGCCTGCATCAATGTAGCCATGCATTGCATAGGACTGCAGCTTCAGACAGGCCCTGTCTATCTATCTGTCTGAAAAATTCCCAACCAGTTCTAGTTTGGTTGTATTTTTCAGGCAGAAAAAGGATCTTTTTGGGAGGGAAAAGCTGCCAAAAGAATACACACTGGCTGGATTCCAATGATGGATAAAAAAAGACAGCTTTCACAAGACCAGGAATGGTAATTCTCCAAGCTGGAGAATTCTGCCTTCAGAACAAGAGGTCTCATGTTATCTTTGGGAAGGAAGCCATGATGCTGATGGATGTGCATCAAGCTATCATTGAAAAGTGGGGAGAGAGGAAGGAGAACCAGCTGGATGAGTAGAAGGATGTCTTGAACATCAGAAAGGATGGGGTGAAAAAACAGTTACTACCACCACAGGCCACAGCCTTGAGCCACCAAAGTTGAGCTGGGCTCGTCCTTTACCTGGCCTTTAACAAAAACACGCCTTGAATAAACTAAGGACATGGTTGAACTTTCTGAAGTCTCTAGACTATGGCTGCATCCACAATGAGGGAACAGTGAATACATCTGTGGATCAGGCAGATGGCTATGCCTGTGGTATAGGGTATTGCATTGGAAAAAAGTAGAAAGGTAGACGCTGGAGGGCTGATGATACAGAGCTGGTGCAATCAGCACTAGGGTGCATAAATAATCCACGATGACCAGCAAGACTTCAGAGTCTGACAGAAAAAAATCATAATGGTTATTAATAATTGAGGCCATTCTCAAAGTGCCCTGGAGCACTATGTGTATTCCCTCAAGGACTGTGACAAAGTGTGGCAGTGATCCTGTCCTGCACATCTAAGTCAGTGGCTGCTCGATAATCTGCAAGAGACCAGCGCTGGCGCCGGGGTTATCAAGTCAAGTCCCAAAGATAAGGCGGCCGACCGGCCCTGCGGCAACCAACTGAGAGGCTGCTGCTGGCGGAGGTGTGTTTGCCTTTCTGCCTGTCTCCTGCTTCTCTCCTTTGCCCAGAGCTGCCTCAGCACGCTGGTGGGGCTGCATAGTGACAGGCAGGATGTGGTGGGTGCAGCATCCACGTGGTACAGGCGAGGTACCAGGGAGCACCAGCATCACTGCCTGGTGTCAGGGGCACCCCACGCAGCGTACAGCCTGGGTGGCCCCGGGTGCTGCTGGGCTGCCTCGGCAGCTCCTGGAACGAACAACGTATGTGGGGCAACAAGCAGGGGGTAACTGGCACTGGTGTGAGCTAAAGCAGCAGCATGGCCATGGCCACACACTTCCCACAGCCACGTGCCTTCACTCGGCTCAGTTCAGGAGGAGTTAGTTCGCTCAGTCAGTCTCCCCACTCAGCCCAGCTCTCCAAATATTCCATAAACACTCACTGACGTATTGCAGTGGGAAGGGCACATCCCATCCTGCCACAACTAACAGGTAGCACATTACACAAAATAAGGTCTGAAGTCCAGGCTCGGTTGAAATCTGCAGGGCAGCTCACATCTTTGTATTACACCCAAACTAAGTTTTCCTCTTTTCTGCCACCTTTTATTAGTTTCTCTCTGGCTTTGCTGCTTTATGTTGTACCTTTATTTCAGGACTGAGACAGTCTTTTTTCACCACAAAAGGTCATTGTTATTTCAAAAATCAGTTTTTCCCCATGTGCCCTAACACCCTCTCACAGAACTGTCATTGTTACAACCGTAACAGCATCTCAGAACCCACGTACAGACAATGTATACAAACAGATTTAATGGTCTTAACTACCAAAAAGACAAACATTTCCCCACCCACCCAACTTTTTTTGCTACTTGTTCCATTTGCTATCCAAATGTCGGTGTTCATTGTCTGCAAAATGACTGTTGAACCAATGATTATGGTATGGCGTATTTCCTTTGAGTGACAGTGCCTGTACAATGACTTTTCTCCGACACACTCGGCAGTCAGCATTAAATATTCTTGGCATGTAGCCTGAATAACAACACACATACTGAGACCTGCCAGCATTGGAAAGTCCCTAAATCCCAGGAGCTAAGATTAATTGCCAGCTATTCTTAAAATTTTCTCACCACTCCACCCAGTTTCTTGGGTCTTCCCACCCACTACAATCTTACAACTGCCTTTGTGAAGTTTCATAAAACTTCCCGAGACAGTTTCAGATGAGTGGAGAGCACTTAAACTCCCCCTTGAATTGACTGACTTGACCCACAGTGCTTTCCTGGACTTTACAGAGGGAGGCTTGACTGGGTAGTTTTGCCTGCCTCTGTTACCACTCAGGACCCTTCCCAAATCAGTTTGTCTCTAAGGAAGGGGGATGGAAAATATGAAGTTTAGGAAAAAGACAGCAGAAAGCACTCCTGTAACCTGCTTAACCCCTCTTTTATACCAGGGTATGAATGCAAGTCCTGTGAGATGCTGAGCATCATTAACTTCCATTAAGTCTAGATGAGATGAGGGCACTTGTACCAAAGAGTACTGCCTCAGTACTTCTCACTGCTAAGCCCAAGTTCATGCTAGCGGTGGAAAAATACAGAAGGAATAATAATATCACCTATTTCTTAGCACAGATCACCCTTTTGCTCATGTAACACTGCTCTTTGAACAACAAAGAGGTTTTACAACCATGAACCACAATCCCCTTTCCACCAAGGACTCTAAAGTATGATGAGAAACAGGGGAAATAAACAACCCAGGAAATGAGAAAGCCCCTCTTCTGGCTTTTCCAACTAAAAGGAAAGCAGGAGGTATGAAAAACCTTCACATACTTTCCCTTTGGCTTTCCACCCACAGTGGTTAGGATCAGCTTTGAAGAACCACCAAAGTTTTTGATCAAAGTTTTCTGGATAAGACAACTTGGCCCATTAATGTAGAATGGCATTTTTTTTTAAATGAAAGGTGTGGGTTTTCCTTAAACAGATGCCTGTAAAGGCATCTAACTCCTGAAGGTCTGAGCATCCTGGTTTAACCAGTTTTAGTCAGTGAGTCAGGTCTCTGATAGAGCTCAGTAAGAAAAATGAAGCTCATTTGCTCTTTCTCTCACAAGCTTCTCTCCACTGTTTCCTAGCTCACCTGCTATTATATTTAGGACTGATCTGAGTTAGGAACTCTAACAGAAGCTTTATATTAATCACCGAAAAAGACTGTTATGTTGCCCATTTCTATTTTAGAACTTTGGCTCCAACCCCAGCTCCTACGAGTGAGCGATGCCAGACTTCTGTTTTTCTGTTAGCTTTTTTTTCCATAGGTGCCTACGAAGCACTTGCAAAACATTTCAAGTAGCTGTCCATGCAAAACATACTCCCCAGCTACTCTCTGTGAGTATAATTTCAACTGCCTGACTGCAATGCTTATAACTGCATTTGTATCTGTACACAGCTTGAGCATCTAAATCTGAAAGAAAAAAAACACCTCTCACTAAATGAAACAAGCAACCAGACATCATCGGGGCTAACCTCCAAGCAACCTTCCAGCACGGTTTCCATAATGGCCTATGTACGCAAGCAGACGCAGATCTTTATTGTTTTACTATCTGATTGAAATGCAATACTTTATAAAAATGACTGCTCACAGGTAAAGAAGCATAGCCACCTAAATCCTCCTCCAGGCTTGGTTTGTATTAGGTGGTGTTTTGAGCACGCTGTCAGAAGTACCAGATCTACTTTCATGCTCCAGCACTGTGAGTTAATAGATTATAAATCACACTTATCTAAAAGGAGTTTCAGTCATAAGATATTATTTCAGCATAAATACTGAAGCCACTGGGTGTTGATTAACATATTTCTCTTAAGGTTCAGTCATTAAGCTTTAGTTAAGGGAACAGATTTCTTCTTGCGATCTTCATGAACACGATGCAAAACTATGTGTGGAGCTTCTCTGTGAAATATAGTAAGAATCATTTACAACAGTCAGGGCTTGCCAGGCAATCAGGTTGAAACACAGCAGTAAAAAAACCAAACCAAACATTGTCAAAAGCCAACACTGTAAATTTTAGAAACAAAACACCTCAAATATTAGTGAGCTGATAAAGTCACGGTATCATACAGATTCAAACTGCTGGGCACATTTTGGAAATGGAACGCATCTTTGTAGCAAACTAGTATTACTAGGACTACAAAATGGTATTTTGTGGAGACCACTCCCATTAGCTACCTGTTGCTCAGCATGATGTGTGTTTCAACAACTTCTGATGTTTTGGAAGTGCCATCTTTGCCCACTGCAGTGATTTCTGTTGTAAGAGGCCTATTCTCCCTTCTGTCCTACTCACCTCAAGATTCCAAGGAATAAGCTGCACCTTTTTCAGCCACAGACACCCTCTGGCAGGGGTTAAAAACATGGGAGACGGAAAGCTTCCAGTACACCTGTTCCTGTCTTCACACACACAAGCTATATACCAACAGCCAGTAACAGGCACCCTACATTTAAACTCATATTTCGCCTTCCTCTAAGGCAGAACTTCCCCCATTGCTGCCTGGCTCCTCCTCAGCTGGTAGGGAGAGCAGCTGAGCCCAGCAGCTTGCCCGGGAGGGTGGTGGATGTGGGCACTGGTTCGCAGGTCACTCAGCAGCAGTGCTCTAAGGGGCAGTGGGCATCTCAGGGACTGCTCCAAAGCACTCGCCTTTCGCTTACGCTGCAGCATCTCCACAGCCTGTCATCTTGCCAACGGAGGCAAGACTGTCCAAAGCTATCAGAGAAAAAAAAACACCCAGCCTTCAAACTCTCCCAGGTATATTCCCATAGCAATAAATTTTTAATTGAAATATTCTTAAACTAAGCCAATTAACATACCACTTCTTCTACAGTGGCATTTTGCTGGGGAAGGCCTCTCTGTGGGCAATACTTGAGCAGGTTTTATTGAGCAGACTTGCCTTCTAGGAAGGATTCTTCCAAACATCTGGCCTTCAAAAGCAGGGAAGGCTTGCTCAGAGCCAACGCACTATGGACTCCTTTCACTGATACGTGAAAAACCAGACCTCATGGAAGTTCATGCTAGAGGAATGGCTATTGTATGCATTGATGCGTTTGAATTTAGTCTTTGAAAAATAAAAGGGCAAAAAATGTTCTTTTTTGCAGCTTTCAGTTTAGTGGTCATTACTGTCCTTTTAATAATCACACCACAGATGTTTTCAGACCCATAGATAGGTACAGAAACAGCATCACAAAGCGCGCAACATGAACTTCTCTTGAAACAGCACTATTATTGTAATGAGACATCAGTTCAGGACACTGCAATGGAAGATGGACACAATCTTCCTTACAGAAGGATCCAAATCTAAACCAACTCACTACCCATAACTCTAAGAGTATATGACTGTAAAGGCCAAAGGATTTTTGCTGATGTTAAATAAAAAATAAGGAATGTTACAATTACAAGCAAGGTCACCTTCTCCCTGTTCAAGTTCTTTGTAAGTAATACAATGTGAAAAGATATTATGAGACCTTAGAGTCACTTATCCTCTGGCTCTTCTTTTCTCCAATTAATTAAATGGGTGAAAAGCAGGCGATTGGGGCCAATAGATCAGCATCAGCACAATGCATTTCTTAACTGCTCTGTGAGGACAACTGCAAAAGCCAATCACAGGATACTTATTAAAGAGGCCTTCTGATGTAGCCCCTTATAGCAAAAACCTGCTGGATGCCCCAAATTACTCAGTTACACCTCATTAAATTATATCAGTTGTTTGTTGCCAGCATATTCTCCATGTAGCCCAATGGCTTTGTAACAAAAGCTGCTGGAAACCTGTTTAATTGCTGAACTGTTTTGTTTTGTTTTGTTTTTTAAACTTCTCAGGCAATGGGTGTAATACTGTAATTTGATAGAAAAAGCACAGAGGATATATTAAACAGAAGAAAAGAAAAAAAAAAGACAGAAAAACACAAATCAGAAAATCAATGCAGTTACACTGAGGTTTTTACTAGGTTTCTTTCAGCTACGTTTGCTTTCATGTTCTTGACCAAAGAGCTCTCGGGTAAGGAAATGTTCATAAGTTGCTTCCTGAACAAGTCTCCTCAATTACTTTGCTGCCTCTGCAATTCAAACACTTAGAGAATTCGAAGGGCAACAGCAGCAGCATTAGCAGAGCAACGAGGGTGGTCTTGTTACTTTAAACCTCTTTGAAAATTCACAGCCTGCAATCATCTTACATGCCAGTGTCCACTCTGGCTTGGAGGCAGAGGAAAAAAACCACTTTGGAGAGACCTATTAAATAAACCCTGTTTTCACAACAGTAAAATCCCTCATAGTTTTGATTCACTGGAGCAGTGCTCCCAAACAACTCCCTTTGTTTTCAATCACTTTTACAACAGTCTCAAACTAAAAAGTCAGACCAGAATACCTGTCTGTGTGTGTACACACATATAAATTACCTCGGCAGACTGATTTTCTAGGACCTCTTGTCAGCATGGAGTAATTTTTTATTTTTTATATTTCAAGAAAATTTGACTCCCAAAATAGATTTGAATCTATTTGCTCCTCCACACTTAACAGCACTCCTTTGTTAGCATTTCTATATTACTGTGAAGACATACATCACTTAATGAAAACACAGACAATAAGGACTTTGGAGTTATGCTGCTGCAGATCTATTATCAGTCAGACACTCCTTCTGTATTTATTCCAGTTGAGAGGAGGAAAAATAATCTCTAGCGCCTCTTCACTGGGAACTCCAAAGATATTTTTTATATATTAAAAAAATGAAGTTTAGGGGCCAAAAGGAAAATTATTTAAAATGGATGGGCATTGAACACAATGCATTCCATTCAGCTTCTGTTCTCATGCTTACCAATCTCCAGCTGAAACATTAAACACTTAACCCACAAGATGCAAAGGGATTTTGAAAGACCCCTCTTCAGGGATGGAAATAATTATCTCCCAAGCTTTAGGTTCCAAGGGCTTAGAAGTGGGACTGTACAAAGAACTAATTAAATTAGAAATGGCACCAGAGTATGGTCTCCTGAAAAGGTGAATTTGTGGGCTGCAGCGCATTGCTATGAAAGAACATGCAGAAATAAAAGAGCGCGCTGGAAAGTGATAGATTTGTGTTCTCAGCCCTCAAAACCACCAGTCTCAGAAACAGGCTTGCTGGAGACATAGAAGAAAAATGCTAGTATGAGAAAGCCTTATTTTATGGGGTCAGGTAATCCTGAAGGAAAAGCCCATGAGACAGCCCTCCCCAAAAGGTTATAGAAAGCAGCTGGACGACAGAGGATCTAGAAAACCTTGCTCTGCTGGGTTACAGTTAGCTCTTCTGAATCGCTCTTTCCCACTATCCAGGGTCCCATCTGGCAGATTAGTACTAATGAGACATTGAGAGAGCTGGGAAAACATTGCTACAAAATTAAAAGGTACATTTTAAATGTACGGAAAGGGGGAAAATAAAGGGAAAATACAGATGTTCAATGGAATGCTTTCTACACCCTCTTTCAACACCAGACAGCACTCAGTAAAAATTATGATGTAAAAGCCCAGCAACAGTTTCTTTTATATCCTTACATGTATACATGTATGCAACATACACACTTTGCTGCAGCACCTATGTAATGAAGTAACAAGTGAATAAATTTAATTCTATTTCACAAAATAGGGCAGCTCCTTAGCTGAGCCAGCCCAGGATCATTTCCACAGGGTTCAGTATCAACCCTATATCTCTGCAATGTTCTTCACATTCACTGCTTTTGTTAAGCTGGACAGGCAGGAGGAAAGAAGCTTCCAATTCTCTTATGAGCACAATTAATCACTGGGCTGCTTAAGCCAATGAAAGCTAACTAAAAACGGGTCAGGAACTGTTGGCCATAACTCACTAAAGATCAGTCAGCTATCCTTGGTAAACATCTAATAGGAGGAAGCAAGGAAGGAAATGGAAATTGGAAAGGGACTCGAGACTCCTGTGATGAATTACAGAGGTGCATTGCTTAACTAACTTTTCATAAAAAGAGTTCTGACATTTGTGTACAATAGACTTTCAACTATAAGCCATGACAAAATTTACAGCACTTAAAGAAATGTCAAATTTGCCTGCAAATTATGGGAGAAAATCATTACAGATCGTTACACACCTATGTAGTGAACTGTACATTCATGGGATATTTATGCAAGATTTCTAGTTAAAAATAAAGAAACAATAAGAGAAAGAGCATGTTTGTGCTGGAGACAAAAGCATGTCAAGTATGAATCTGCATGGAGCTAGAGGTTAGAAGAAAAGGAGTGTCCACATCAATCAATTTACTTCCCAGTTAGATGATGTCCGAACGTCAAATTTAACTAGAAGTCAATAAATTTCACTTCCATCGAAACAGTGCGGGCCACAGCACTTGTGTAAAATCACATACTGGGCATACAACCACAACAGATGCAAACAGCAATTTGTTATCAGCTGGAGAGTAGCCATGACTTAGAGCTCAAAACACGCAAAACAATTTTATCTTCAAGGTTTCACAGAAAGGCATAGTGTAGTGGGAGAAGTAGCTAATAAGGACAGGGAGCTCAAGTTATGCATTCTTTTGCAACGTGGCCTCATTTTTTTCTCTACAGCAAAGCCTTGCCACAGAGTGAATGGGAAGAACACTAGCGAAGCAAGTGGTGCTCATTGCAGGAACTCAATTTATTCTCCGTACTGGTGTCTGTTATTCATCTGCATGCACCTGCTTTCTGATCAACTTACAGTGAATAATGTTTACACAGTTATTTACCTCATTATGGAAACAGAGTTCCAGAATCTCAAGGGTCATCAAAAGTTTGCAGGAAGTAAGTAAAATTGTTTGACTGAACCAGACTGCCAGCTCTCCACCCAGTGAAGGTCAAATAGCTGTGGGGTTGTGTGTGGCGCAGTGGTTGTGGCCTCTTTTCATCTGTGCTTTGGTGACAACAAAAAAAAAACCCCAAAACAATGTATCCTGTCCCTATTACCTGATAGAGTGTTCAAAAATCTAAGCAAATACAGGTATGTACAAAGGACAGGCACAAGATCCTGCACAAATAACAAGGTTTTGACAAGGTACTACTAATAGTTCATGATGAGACAAAATTACAACTCTGACCTTTTAGCTGAAACAAAAGGCGAAAGAATCTTTAGGGCAGTGCAACCACTGACTCCTCTGAAAACGAGAAGCACTGATTATTACCCTAGCCTAGGGGGAAAACTGCAATTCAAAAATTGCTTGTTCTTGTCACAGTAAATCTTGAATGCTTTTAATGAAAGTTTTTCCCCTTCGTGAAGTATTTCTTGCTAAAAAACAGGACAGTACATTAATACAGGGCTTTAGATACCCTTAAAGTCAGGTTTAATTGGGGCAATTCCCTCCAGTGAATTGAAAGATGACATTCGTCTTCACTGCCTGGTTGGAATGCTAAACTGAAAGCAGGGCTGAAATGTCAAGGTAGAATAATGCTAATAATTATTCTGAATGTTACATTCCCCTTGACCTTGGAATTTAAGAGGCTGAAATGAAGGCCTTTTGTCGAAAGTCAGGAAGTCATCTGGAGACTTCATTGACATTTATGATTAATACAATCTGGCAACATGAAGGGGGGAGATACAAAATATGCTATTAGTTTCCATCACAAGGGTAATTTCATCTTAGATTGTTGTGGGATCTACGGATGAAGAGTACAAAACAACACATCATCTGTAATATTACTGTTCATGATTTTAGGTGAGAACATGAACAAGCTTAATGCAATGACCAAAATCTCTATAAAACAAAATTCATGCCACTGCCACAAAAGAGAACAAAATATCCTCCATTTCATACAAGTAATGATTTCTTGTAAGACACAAAATATAGGGCGCAAAGCCCCCAATCCAATTGCTTCCCTATCATGTCTTGTTATCACAGATTTTCCACTTCATTTGCAACTTAACACTTAACTTCACCCACTCTGTGGGGTGAAGATTTTATGTATTAGTGTCCTGAAGCGACTCTTACAGCCTTTATTTGCACCTCACAGGTGACAGAAAATGCCTCCCCCACCGATGGCAAATGCAAAGCAGGGAAAGCCTTAAGTCTTTCCTGGTCAGTGCCAGAGGAGAAACTCCAAAGATAAAAAACAGCGGAGGGGGACCGCGCTCCTTTCTACTCCTCTTTTGATCACATCATACTCCAGGCAAATGAAACGCAGCAACTATGGACAAAAGGAAGAACAAAGTCAAGTGTTTGTTAACACCCGGCATTTGCAGAGTTAACTCTTGCCGCAAGCCCAGTTCCCCAAGGATTCAAGGAGATAATTTACTGACACCTCAGGCTTGACAAGTTACGCTTTTAAAAAAATCTCTCATGAAATTTGGCCACTTTAAGTTTATGCACAGATACATTTGAAGATATAACCCTATGGAAGACGCTGGCAAAAAAAGATCTAATAAGAACATGCCCCAGCAATGACATGCAACAGTGAAAGCATGTCTCATTCGCTGTCCTGATTCAATGGTAGACCTTAACTGTTCGGCTTGGAAATAAGAGAGGGAAAGTAAGGCAACACAAGTATTCATAGTGAAAATTTAATTTTCTTAAGTTAGCTTGGCACTAAAATAATTTGAAATAGTGGAGATAGTTCATCTTGGAGTCTGCCTACTGGGCATGTAAAAATCAACTCCTTTTCTCCAGCTATGCTTTTAACTGTGGTCCGTACAAATCTTAAATAGGTATTTGCATAATTAACTCCTACAGCTCATAAAGTCCATTATAGACTCTTGAGTAAATGGCAGAACTTTTAAAGATAGTCCAAATAATGATTCCAGTCCCTAGATGGAGTGTTTATATAGACTTTAGCTTATTAAATGCTCCATGTGAATATCCTAAGCCACATCTAAAAAATCCCACCAATAAATTTTATTACAAGTTTGTAATTTTTCCAGCATATTGAGGACTTTTCCATCTGATGTATCCTCTCTGTGTTAGACATCTTTATGAACTTCTTTTACAAAATGCTTTTCTCTCTCAAAATTTATTATTCAATTTGTAAATTTTGTATTCAGTGTAAACAAGACGAGACCACAGAAACGGTAAGTGTGCTTCACTTTCTGAAAACTGAACTCATATTTTGACTTATGAATTTGGTAAATCTTGTACAGACGTTCCAAAAAGAATAGTAATACATTGCCTAAATAAAGCAGGCCGGATTTTTTTTAAATGAGGGAAAACATACAGAATGCTACATGACCATTCCATTTTAATATTCAGTTACTGTTACACATGCGTACATGAAGCAGCTGTCTGCATATGCCAATACAGCGGTAGACACGAAACCAGCCATCTGTATATCCTATATCCTATTTACATCGGAAATCTAGTAATTGCCCATTTATTCTCTAGGAATACTTGTGTGAATTTCCACATTTCTTTTCTAAAAAAAAAAAATCCTGCATAAATTCAGCATGTAACTGGGTGAGTGTTTTAGTATATAAAGGCCAGAGCTTATAATTTAAAATTTGTATTGAAATATCAATGCTACCAGGATTTCTCCAGTGGAGGACTGATCTCTGCAAGGAGAGGTACTCCTCCAGCCACAGAGTCACTCAAGAATTAGGCATAAACTGTAGCACTACCATGTGCTCCCCCTTTCCAGCACTGGCAGCCTGAGGGTTTGGAGTACAGAAGAGGCCAACTGCACCTTCACACTTCATTCTCCAGGAAACCAAGTGAGATCACAGGAGGATGAAAGGATGAGATTAACTGGAGCTGCCCAGAATGTGCTGCAAAAGTCATTAAGCACAGAAAAGAAGTTGGCTGGCAAAACACATGAACTCCTGAGTCCACCTGGCCCAGTCCGTTGGACATGAAAGACTTGCGGAAGCCACTGCCAAACTGTTTTCTAACCTCTCCCAGTTGGAAAACGGCCAAAGCAAGGCTTCACAAGAGATGGCTCTGCCCGTAAGAGACTAAAACCCGTAGACCCAAGCATTTTTTCCCCTGCAGCAGCAGGGACCACCCCTGGAAAGGGAACATCAATCTCTTCTCCAGCCAGGTAGCATTTTGAACACAGTTGGGTGCCATGAGCAGCCAGCTTGCCACAGCCTGGAAACACCTGGAGCTTCAACCAAGGGTAAAAGGGACATTTGAGTCAATAATCAGTTGCCCAGATCAGAAATGCCCTCTGGAGCTGAGCAGGAAGCCAGGTGAGGAAGAACATGCAGGTTTAGTGACAAGTGCTCAGCCAAGCCTCCCAAGCCTGCCGTCCCCACTTACTGCCAGAAGCAGTGGCTAACAATCCCCGTAATCTCTAATTCAAATGTTCTGCAACACTCACACAGGAACCTTACATATAAGTAGTTACAGTACAGAGAGAACAGTACCATGGCTATAGACTTTCATGAAGCATTTGCAAGTATATTTTGACACAAACCTAACGTGTTTAATTTTGTACGTGTTTTTTGTACAAAAAATATTAGCGAAGGGATGTGACTATGACAGTCTGCAGGGATAGGAGAGCTAGATAGGAGTATGAGGTTAAGGAGCTCTTATTTGTGGGGGGCAAATACATTGCCTGGGATCCAATTTTGAGGGGGGGAGGTTATGTAACAGAAGAGGGAGAGGGACACCTCTTCATGAACATACAATAAAGGCAAGAGTCCCTGGGCCAGTCACTTCATGTGGTATCCATGCCTGCTACCATCTATGGATGCACTGGGTACATTTGCCCACTGCTGGTCGCAGTAATGGAAGAAATTAAGATTGAGGACTCCAGGCTTGAACTTCCAAGGGTAGATGTTTCAACAATTCCCTGCATAATTTCTTCACGGGGCTCAAAGCAGAGGCAGGGGGAGGGTGAACAACAAGGATTGGTACAGCACTTCAGAGCACACCAAAAGCCGGGCATCACCTCCTCCACAGATGATGATGACTTCTCCACAGCAGTAATATTTTGCTGCACGTGAAGAAATAGCTCATGGATTTCGCTGAATTCCTTTGGTTGGGTGACAATCTAGGTAAAATGAGGACTATAACAACATTCACTGTAGTCACTCTATCAAGAAAATTTTAAGTACTGACTTTACTACCAAAGGTGTCATTCAGAAATTTATTTCATTGATGAATCACACAGAGTTTCCAAACAGCACACTGGGTAACATTGTCTTAAAAAAACTAATGTACTTTTTTCTAAAACCACCTCAGATCCTTAGCAAAAGAACACTAAGCAAGTCAGTGAGAAACTCTGGAAGCGGAGCCTGAATTTTCTGCTCGCAGTCCTGTGCTCTAATAGATAAAAGACATTTCTACCGCCAGGAACACAACCTTTGGGACTGATTGTTAAAAACCTCCAAATTCAATACTGACCCCAGTCTGAAGATGAGTTAGGAGACACTGGTGTGGAAAAGAACCTGCAGCTAGTCATCTACATCTTGCTTTAACACCTCTGGTTAAAACAGATAAACAAAAAGTCAGGATTACAGAAACGGAAGTTTCTTTAGCACATCCAGTGCCAGAGCATGCAGACAAGTAAAAAAACCCCAAATATCATGTAATAATTAAAAAAAAAAAATCAATGCCAACTATAGTATTAAACTCTAAAGAAATGTAGGTTGGGGTTTCTGAAAGATGCTGCATGCTTCTACGAGTTCTCTAAACCGTATCTATCCTGGAGGCAAAAACCTGAAACCATTAGAAATATATGAAAACGAAAACAATGCCTGGAGGGCTTCCCAAACACCTAAGCCCTCCATAGCGTCCTCATTCTATTTACTCAACTGACAAAACCTGAATCTTCACCAGTTCTCCTGGGAACTTCCAAGTTCTTCTCCACTTAGGCCTTGGCATGGGTTACAACGCCCAGATATCAACAGGTCTTACCCATGTGGGTCTGACAGGGTTCAGTAATTCTGCTTCTTCCCGCTGTTCTTCTAACAACAAGCAAGTACCACAGTACTGTCTGTCTCAGTTTTAAGAACAGGACAAAACTTCAAAGAAAAAGAGTTTTGGAGCTATTAATGGTCTCTACACAACTCTCCTACCTATTCCCTATGAAAAGGGTTTAGGAGGTTCAGGCTCCTCAGACATTTCAGTAAGGTTTTTACCCGAGGAAATAGCTTCTTAGCAACTCCTTTGCCCTGATCTGAAAGACATTGAAAATTCTTTGTAGTCCTCCTGCTTTCCAGTAAAAACAAAACAAGCTGTTTAACTTCATCGCAGCCTGACAGTTAATAGCTCCTGTATTGTCTCCTAATCACACTGAAACGTCTGTTGAAGGATGTATCATTGTTTTAACTTCCTGCTAGCTTTTTTCTTACACAGCCTGCCATTAAACTAAATTAACTGTATTCATATTGCAACTGTAATTTCAACTTTTTAAAGAGACTTGACACAGATCTTTAAAATAATAAGTGGCCCACAAAGAAGGTGAATGAAAGAAGGGTTATTCTATGTCTTTCAAAAAAAAGAACTAGGGAGCATCAATGGAAAAGGCAGGTAGGGGTGTCAAAGCCAAAAGAAAGGGATGCTTCTTGACACAGTGTGTCAAGAGGGTTGCTGCAACCTCCTTGCTGCAGAATGTTAAAATAGACCTGGCTCAGAAAAATCAGGAAAATTCAAGGAAAAGAGCTTACACAAAGACTCTCTTTGGCTCAGAAAGTCCTTGAACCACAAGTCACTGGAGACTGGGACAATATTATTATGAAATATTGCTGCCTACTTGCATAGCTTACACATTTTTTGTCTCTGCCTTTGCTAGTGCTCACTCCTCCCATCACAGACCTCACCTTCTGTTCCCGGGGGCACTGCATTGCTAGGTCCAGGCAGAGAGCAACCTCCAAGTCGACCTCCCACTCCCCACATGCATTTTATATCAAGTCCTCAAACTGAAGATATGTCTAGCATAAAATTGACAAGAATGGGTACTGTGCTTGACTTTGGCTAAAAGACCAAGAAGTGCTGTGAAGACAAGACAGCAAGTTAGTTCGACCCAGCTTGGCAGTTCCTATGGCGTCATCATGGAGATAGTCCTTGCTCTGTCCGTGTCTCCATGGAGAAAAGCAAGGACTTAAAAATACAAAGAAGCTGCTGCTCTATGCTAACACCATTATTGGTGTGTGATACGGATGAGTGGAACAGATACATGCCTTCATTTTTTTCCCATTTAAAACTCCAGTATTTTATTTTTTGATAATTCTTTTAATATGCTAAATTTTGTTTCCATCCAAACTACTAATCCATTTTGCCTCTTATCCTTATTTTCCCTTAGTTCTACAGCATTGCAACACACCTTCCCGTTCTCTCAATAAACCTCTCTTGATTGTTATAGAGCTTTTCTAGAGCTCCTTCAATCTTAGACTCTCCTGAGATGAAAGTATGAATATATCTGGCCCTTTGACATCCCCATGAGATTTGTATCACATCAATCTGATTTTAGAACTGAGAAGCTTTCATCAGAGAAAAAACAGTGCCTCATCCAAAGTCTGTGATATTTGCGAAGAAAAAGATAAGCAGGTACCAAAAGGCTTGTCCCTTGCTCTATCTATAACATATTGCTGCATCCTTCAAACTGGAACCCCCAGAAAAATCCTGCTGTTATTTTAAGTTTGAAGACATATCCTTCATCCCCTTTCCTCAGCAAATGATGGTAAATCCAGCAATTCCATGTTCCTGAACAAAGTGAAGAGACTCAACCAGCACATCATATGCTTTTTTGGGAAAAGGATTTTTAAAACCCTATAACTTTGAGTAACTGCTCCGTGAAATATTATACATATCCAAACACCATGGGTCAAAGCAATAAAATGTAGAAACTCCTCCATTCATATACTCACAAATGCTTCTGTATTCTAGGCTGAACCAGGTGGTCAGCAGAGGTGGGATGCAAGAAAGTCCTAAGGCATCTTTACTACACACCAACAATGTTGTGAATCACAGTTTGCTGAACTCCCAACCTCCATATACTGCAATCTACCTCGTGGGAATTATATAATACAGGTCCATGCTCTGTGAAACTTGTGACTCAAAAAATGTTCCAATAATGTTAGTTTACATCATATTTTTGGCATCAGAAGTACACACAGCACCAACTTTGTACGAGATTTGCCAGTAAATATCCCCTTGACATTCCTTTTTTGAGACTCTTCTCTACGAGACTGAGTAGGAACTATCTTCAGATGGCGGTTAACTTTAGATAACCTGATAGATACCAGATATCTCCAGTCACTGTGCCACTTTCATTACATGAGAAAAGACAAACATCCCATTTACAAGAAAACTAATAACTTTTGAGAAAAAGGGAAGGACTTGATGAGATGATACCATATTATAGGCTTTTGTTGTGGGCAAACAGAATCCTATAGTTCAAGGTAATTATCTCATCAAGTTCCACCTCATTAGGATTGAAACTAGACATCATAAAGAACAGTGGACTAATAATTCACCAGTGAGAACTTGGTTTTAATCCAGCTTGCTATCTTTTTTGCAATATATTTGTTGGTTTCAGCTCATCACCCCAACTTCACTGGACGAGAAGGCACACCTCTTCATTTTCTATTCATCATAAGCCTATGGGTGAATTAGTAAATTAGATTAAATTTCCTTTCCCAGTGCCAGAGGGGCACTGGGATATTTGCATGAACTCCCTTCCCAGGACATGGCACGTGGAGAAAAGGGAGAAGCAGGAATTGTCAGAGCAAGTTCAGTTTTGCCCCCTGGACCTTCTGCATTTTTGTGGAGGAGGGCAGAACATATCAACACACCCTCTCTTCCACGCCGAAAAGATAGCACCATGATGATAAGTGGGAAATCACTTCATAAATTAAAGGTGGCTACAAAATATTTTTGTCCTCTGCAGCAGGACAACTCTCTTGTAGATGGGAAATGGCAGAGTAGAGATTATGGAGTCATTAGTCATGCTATCACTCAGAGGATTAAATTTTAATACTTTCCTTTCCTTGCTATTCTTCTCCCCACTGCGATTTTTTTTTTTTCACCCTTGCACCTGCCCTCTAGATATTAGATAACCTGAACATGAAAGAGAAGAACCTTTTTGACAGTAAAGCTGAAATCCTTCTGTTTTGTCATGCATTCAAATGGGAATCAGACCAACTGAATCCTGACCTACTTATCAGACTGAAACTCCTGCTGGGAAGTATCAATAAAAAGGCACACTGGGAGGTAATTCAGACTGGTCACGGTTATTATGGGAATTGTGAAAGAGAAGGTAGCTATCCTAACAAAAATTCATTTTTACATAGTCTTACTTAAGTACTTACCTATCCAAAGTGTGGTAACTTTTCATTGCAGTTTTCCTTTAAAATAAGCTTTGAGGTCAACCTCCAGTGATAATAAATAAGTCAGCTTCATTAATCAGACTAGAGCACTTAATGGACCGCTTAACAGAAATTGTTTCTCTGAGGGTGGCCAAGGGTCTTTCCTGGCAGTAAACACAAAGCCCTGAAGGTCTGCACAGTATCATGTTTACCATACTCTTAGAGTAAGTAAAGTGATCACAGGCTTTTTAAAAAAATATTTTTAGCCCATGTAAGGTGAAGTAAAATAATCTCTAGCGGAGCTTTCACTAAAAACTTTTTGAAGCAAAAGATAAAAGCCTCGCAGCTTCAATGAAGCACAGATGCCATGGGTAGCAAAGCAGGCAGCTCCACGCTTGCTCCTCAGCACGCACGTTCCTACCCCAGCCTCTTCCCACAGCAGGCACAGGGAAGGAGTTTTCAACTTCCCAGCACAGGGCTGAGCGCCTGGCCTGTTTCTGCCTTTTTAAAATGAGCCCCAACTGAGAAGTCTCTGTCCTGCATTACGTTTTTGGCAGTTCCTTCAGGGTGAGGCAAGTTGTTTCTCTCGGCAGGCCTCTAATCCCTCCCTGTGCTGACTTAATATCAAGTATAAACACTTCAACAGAGAGGCCCACGATGAGTTGCATGTGAAGGTCATGCTACCTTCTGCCATCCTTTCCCTCTCCCAGTTTTCCTAAGAGTTTATGTATCCTTCTAAATCCGAGGTCATCTCAATGGTGGTGCCAGCTAGTATTACAAATGCAAACCATTTTGAATGTGTCTGCACACACATCTATGCAGTTTTTTAATCTATATATGCATATTCTGAAAACAAAATATAAATTAAAATTACAGTCTCTTCATTTTACCAACGAGCCAGATTGAGGCAGTTGAATACACTGAGGGATCAAAGTGAAAAAGAAAGGAATAAATCTCTCTTCGCTTTTGAAATCTAGCCTGAGGGCAGCAATTATTGAGTTAAATTCTCTGGTCTGTGTTATGTAGAAGGTCAAACTACATGGCTGTAATGGTCTCTCTTGGCCTTAAATATCTACGAAAAAATACAGCACAGCTCTGCTTTTGCAGTGGATAGTAAGGTATTTGCTTTACCCCTCGTGTTGGGAACCGGAGCCTGAAATCTGCCAGAGCAACAGATATTTTTATTAGTAATTTCAGATTAAAAATATTAAGCACAGCAGGCAAGAAATTCACAGAATCACTCAGTGTTGTTTTTAAAGCCTTTTTCTATGATCTCATCATCGCTACTAAAGCTGATGCTGTATCTATGGCATTTCTGATTAATCAGTGACCCAGCATCTAAACCATTTAATTTTTTATTAATATAAATTGAAACAGATTTGTGATTTACACCCTTTTCACCCATTTATGCTAACTAGAGCTTATTTAGAAGAAGTATCCTTCAGTTTATTAGCTGAAGGCACTGTACATGCCTCTAAGGGACAATACAGCTTCCACATCAGGAAGCCCATTCTTCATATAACACAGGTGATGCCCTATAGAGTGTTAAGGTTCTTCAGCCTGAAGAAGAGAAGGTTCTGGGGACGCTATATGGCGGCCTTTCAATACTAACGGGGACTTATAAGAATCACAGAATCACACAGAATCACAGAATTGTTATGGTTGGAAAGGACCTCCAGGGTCATCAAGTCCAACCTTCTCCTAGCATCACTCTAACCACTACACCACTACACCAAATCCTCTCTAACCACTACATCATATCCTCAAGCACTGCATCTATTCGTTCCTTAAACACCTCCAGGGATGGTGACTCCACCACCTCTCTGGGCAGTCCATTCCAGTGCCTAACTACCCTCTCAGTGAAGAATTTTTTCCTAATATCCAATCTAAACCTCCCCTGACGCATGATGGGGACAATCTTTATAGTAGGGCCTGTTGCAGTACGACAAGGAGTTAATAGTTATAAACCAAAAGAGGGGAGATTCAGACTAGATATAAGGAAGACATTTTTAATGAGGGTGGTGAGACACTGGAAAGGATGCCCATAGAGATGATTGATGCCCCACCCCTGGAACCATTCCAGGTCAGGTTGGCTGGGGCTCTGAGCAATCTGCTCTAGTTGAAGATGTTCCTGTTCACTGCAAGGGGTTGGACTAGGTGACCTGTAATGGTGCCTTCTAACCCAAAGCATTCTGTGATTCTACACATCACAAATTCTGTGTGTCTCACGATACACATCTCATGCCGGCAAAATAAGCTTAGCCGAAAATGTCCCAACAGCATCTAATTCCATTTATTTTACCTTGTAATTAAAATGGACATTTTATTTTCTATTCACAGGGCAATGGGATCTAGAAACGAGGAAGGTCGTGATAGAAAATCCAAATCCAGTGGATTTTCTTCCAGTGAGGCTCTGGTGGCACAAAACAGCACTGCTGGTTTGTGACTTGGCAACACAATTTCTTGATTTTGAGTGATTTTAAATACATATTACATAAAGATTTATCAAGATTTTATCAAAGATTTATAATTTTGCACTTGATTTTAAACATCCTCCTCCACTGTGCTCTGTCCCAGAGGCATAAGCATACCACATAAAGGTAGGTCTAGTCAGCCTGAGTCAGCAAGAGAAAATACCACAAGACCATACATAAACCACAAACATAAAAGACTTCTGTGCTCAGGGCAAAGGGGGGAGAAGTGGAAGCGATAAGACCTGCACAGGGGCCAATATTTAGTTCAAAACATTTCTGCCTTTCCTTTGGATTTTTAGAGATGGGAAACAATATCCAAAGCAGGTGGGCATGTTCTGTGCTTTTTGAGCAACACTATTGAAATGCTACCACTCTTCCAAGCAGTATATTGCAGCACAAGGTAGTGGAAGACATTCCATAGTATAGTATCACCTTGAAAGCAATGCTCAAACAATTTTCTTTGCCTAGATCTTGGAAGGTAACTTCTGAGTGGCGAGTAACATCTTCACTTCAGGTCAAAAGTCTTTCAGGGAGAAGATACACCGCTTTGAGCATCTAATAGTGACACCTTTGCATGAGGTTTACTTTTTTGGTTACATGTATACTGTCTCCTCACTGTTCTTTGTGAAATGGAGCTGATGATCAGGACAGATCCTGAAGTGATTTAACACTTCATCTAGCAATATTGCCAACTCCTGGCATTCAAACATCATGAGTCAGTCTCTCAAAAATCGTAAGATTTTATTAAACGTAAAAGGTAATTATGTTGTGGTTTTGTATATTTTTTTTGTTAATTCACTTTAAGAGAAAGGAAAAAACTCCTATGTAGACACTTCAGCGGTGTTTCCAAGTATTTCTTGGCAATCACAAGGCAAATGTGCTTCAAGAAAATGCAAGCTCAGATCCTCATATATCTAGGTGATAGGTACCAGCACTTGATTAAAAAGATTCTGAATTCACCCAAGTTTTCAAGGAAATACGATGCAGTTACAGAATGGAAGAGCTACAAAACTCAGCTTCTCTAACACCACTCATCTAGGAAAGAATTAAATTTATTCTTCTTATCCCAGCTAAGCAAACCCCCAGTCTCATCCCACAGGTTATGGCACTTCTATCCCCAGTACAAACACTCACAGTGCTGAGATTCAAGCAAACGGAGATATGTCTGATGTGCTGCTCACAAAGCTCGCGCAACTTACTATAACAAATTTGTAAAAATTTCTGGGAATTAGGGATAAAACCACAAGTGCCCAAAACGCGAAACCAACAGACCTGCGGTGGCAATGCCAGCCCAAGCTTCACTGACCACTGTGAAGTACTACAGCCTTTTCAGTGACCAAAATGATGGGAGCTGCAAGCACAGATATGCTAAACCAGCCACTACAGAATGAACAGAGCAAGTTAAGAGCCCATCAGTCTTGCAGCTGATGGGCCCAAATGGCCAAAGGCGAGGATAATACCTTACATTAAAAATGACCACTCAGCACCGGACTAAACAATGACACCTCTAAACTCTTTATTGAGGATGCCACAGCAGCCTTCCCAGATGGAAAGAGCAGCACATTAGTGTACAGAGGGGCACCTCCCTTTTATTTTAAATTTTTTTTTCAAAAACTTACTGAATTTTCTAGAGAGCCTTTGCTGAAATATTCAATTTTTTTTCTACTTCTATTTATTTCAACCAAGTTTCAGCAGTTGAAAAGACAGGATAAAAAGAAAAATTAACTCGTAACAGATAGGAGCAATTATAGACTACAGCTTTGTGGGTTTTCTTTTATTGTGGTGGGTTGGTAGGTTACTTCAGCTGTGAGCCTGATTGACTTAGAGGTCAGCGAACAGGCTGTTCTCAGGCTGATACTGCTTTTTTTTGTTGTTTTAGAAAAACTGCACAGTGCAGGCAGGACTCCCCCCCTCACAGATCTGTTCCACAGTCCACCAACAGCAACCGATTGTTGGTGCAGAATTTGTCAACATCTTCAGCAGATGCTGTGCCTGTGAGCAGGACTTACTTTGTAGTCCTCCTGCTCATGAGGAGGTGGGGTGTGCAAGTTCATTTTGAAGACTCTAATATCATCAGCTTGCTAAGAATAATTTTTTATTTCTCTCTTAATTATCACCTAAGGAAACAGGGCAGGAAGGAAGGCTACCCGTTCTTCCTCAGGTAAAGGCAGGCTCTGGATAACACCACACAAACTCAAAGGAACAAATCACAGTCTACTCTGCTCCCTTGAGAAGATGACTACAACATTGAGTCATCTTTATTACAACATAGAGTCATAACTTTTGGACATCAGGAGAACAGGGAATCTCTGGAGGATCAAATATGTCTTAACTAAGTCTACTGTACATGGACTTCTCCTGGGGAAACATGACCAGAAATAGAGCCATAACCACTTCCTCAGTGCCATCCCATTGAAGTAAATAGGTGACAAACTGTTCTGTGGGAAACCTCAGCAATACCATTGTGAGGCCTCCATTTCACAAGGGCATGGAGTAAAATGCAGGGGTGATGATCAAAAAGGCCATTATGGGGAAGTCATCTTCACAGTGCCATTTGATAAGTTTTACTGACTACAGTATAAGAGTCATTATGGAAAAAAAAAAAAGTAAATTTTAAGGAAAGAAAGGAAGTTTTTTTTAACCACTATTTTCAGAAATCTGAAATTGAACCACAAACCAGTGTTTCAGGCCAGCTAACAGACCAGAGGAATAGATTGGGGGAGCAGGAAATACTTAACCCAGTTTCACAGTCAGAGAAAGCCTCAGCGTTCACCAACAGGAAAAGAAATGTACATCAAATCTAGCGCCAGAGATGAGGAGAAAGAAATTGGAAGCACAAATCTTACATCTTCCAAATCCAAATGATGACAAATCAAAAGGAAAAATACTTATTTTTAATGCTATTTTCTTATTATTAGCTTAAGAAAGATACCATCATATCCAAGCAAGTTATTTTTTAGCATAGAGCACTGACCACTACGGTGATTTAAAAAATAAAGAGAAAGGAAAATTTTTCATGTGGCATGCTGTGCTTCTCGTATATTCAAGATTGCGTCTGTTTCCCAGATCAAAATGGGCATTTGGTCGCCACACGAGCCCAATCCCTCATTTGTAGTGTGCGAAAGAACCCTTGGTGAGGGCCAAATGACTTCCTGCTGGCATCTAACCGAACGCCACCCAGAAGCCTCCACTAATGAATCCTTGTGTTCTCAGTGCAGTGATGCCCCACCTATGAGCACCACGTGTACGTGTCACTTGGACATGGTCTACAGTCACTTCAGCATGGCAGTCCATCAAGTGTTCTTGTTAGACACGATTACTTAAAGTCCTTCTATTTGTTATTTTGATTTGGCCTTGCTTTCAGAATGTAAATGAAGAGCTTTAGCTGTATAAATCCCAGCTTTTTTTACCAGGCCTGCTCCTGTTCTCCACGCCCCCCCTTCCCCCCCGTTTTTTTGGTATTTATAACCGCAACAGTCACTTACAGTTGCATAAGTGTAAAGCGGGGTGTCTTTCTGGGTTTTCACGCATATGCCCACATGAAATTACCGCATTAGTAATTACCTCATTGTTTAAGTCAAAATGCAGCAAACAGAGATTGCTTTTGCAACCTTGTTACTTCAGAATGCCTCAAGACAGTATAAAAAGATGTGTACCAGTAAAACGTGTTTTCCAGAAACAGAGACTGTTTTCTTTGTGTATTACTTTATCTCCTCTGCCATTTAGCAAAACTTAATCTAGGATAAGCATTTTGTTACTTATTGTTTTGACTTACATTGAAATACTGGATGGCTCTCACTGTGAGAATAAAGAATAGTTTTTGTCAGATTAAAATAAAAAGTTTATCTGTTTTATTATCAAAAGCTTTTTAAGATCCTAAGAAGCCTAACCTTTTGCTATCACATTTCTGCCCAGTATGGCTGCAAAGAACATACAGGCTCTGATTTCTAACTTGTTTATACATATTTAACAGAGAAGAAAACAGAGGAGGCAGAAGTGAAAAAATGATTTTCCACGGTCACAAAAGCCGGTCATAGAAGCACAGCTGGGTGTCAGATCAGGATCTCTTGGCAGCCAGCCACAAAAGATGCACAACAGAGAAAAAACATTTCCTGTAAGGAAGCATTTGATTTTCAAAGCTGTGTGAAATGTTCACAAGAAAACCATGTAAATGCCCACTGGATTGGGGAGGGGGGATGATTTCATTAGAAACTGGAAGCCCTCTCTTGTTTCACCAAAAGATTTGCTCGTCACAAGCGCTGCCAGCTAGCCTGAGGGGGTTTTCATGTTATGTATCAAAACCAAGCAAAAATTAAGTCTCTAGCAGTTTCGATGTGAATTTGCTTTGAAGTTCATTTCAGTGTGACACTAGACGAACTCCACGGATAACGAAGGATGTTAGTTTGTACAGAAAGAAGGCAATTTTTCCCCCGAGTCTCTGCAAAAGCAAAGGACTCCTTTTCCTGGCGCGCTAGCAAGTGCAGCGGTGCTGCAGATACGCGGTCACACTGCACAGAGCTGCAAGGGCTGAAGACATTACAGCTGCTCCTCCTCTCCCACCCCATGGCTGTTTGCCACCACCCCACTGCCAGGATTCACTGCCCCAAAGGCACCCCAGCAGGTCTGCATGCACCCCCCAGTCTGCATCACTGCACGCCCAGCCCAGCCAGTTTAAGCCACCAATGAAGTGCTTGGAGATTATCTGATGAACCTGTCCTGAAATAGATGAAGGAGGGCTCACACCATCCTACAACGGCACTAGTTACATCTGGAAGGGCCGTGCGCTCGCAGATAGCTCTCCCAGGACACAGCCTAGCACGGGTGTCCTTTGGGTGATCTTACGAAAACTCGCTTCCTCAGGTTTTGGCATGAGCTGTGTCAGGTAGGAGCAGAAAGAGATGTGATCTCTTCTGAGTGTGGGTGTGAAGATACCAACCATGTCGCTTTTCTTCTGGATTGCTTATTTTAGCAGGGAGAGGGGGACAATTTTACTGTATTGTTACCATGTAACTCTTTGCTCTTAGAGGTGCACTCCTGCTCCATGAGTGTTTCTTACTGAAGTGTGTAGGAGCCCTTTTCATAGACCACATTTCCCTTGTGCTATGTGCTGTACCTGGGCAGAAAAGTGTGACAGTCCCAATCCCAAAGGGTTCATGACCTGAGCATAATTGTTGAGGCAGTATGGCCAGGAAAGGGAGTAAAATGTGACAATGTCAGCCAGTACATTATGTAGTCTTTTAAGAGGCAATGTGCAAAGAAAGAGTCTTATGAATGGGTGCTAAGAGCCAAAAGAAGCTGCTTTGCAGAGCTCCACAGGATGCTCCTTCTCAGAATGAAGAATGTTTAACAATGGAATGAGTGCTCAGAGGAGGCCAGGACTGTGTGCTATCAGAAGTAGAAGACAACTCTTCAATACCCAGGAGGTGATGATAGGCAGGGAGAAGACAGGCCATGATAAGCCTTGAAGTAAAAACAAGTAGCTTACGTTTCTAGAGCAAGGCAATGGGAAAGCACAGAGAAGAGACAACATGGTTAAACTTACGCGTTGGGAAAGTTATCTTTGCAGGAGTACTGGGAATGGGTAGGGTACATCTGTCAGATTTATGGCAGGATGAGTACAGTGATTGATCCATACCATAACAACAGCTGATGTTATAACAGCAAAGTTGTAGTTGTCTGGGTAGAGAGAGCAGGATGTATTACACAGATGGCATGCAGAATGAACTTATGAGATCAGGTTATAAATGGAAGTGGCTGTCAAAAAGAGGAGGTAATTCAGGTTCACATCTTTCCTAATGAGGAAATTCTACACATATTCACACTTTGCGTAAAATTGATAATGTGCCTTGGTTATGCAGGAGTTGCCATGGGTGGCCACTGGAACACAAGTGATCCAGTGCCAAAGGAGTTCTGTGGTTCTCAGGCTGAACAGCTTCATCTGGCTTCAGTGCCCACTAGGATGAAAGAAGAATAAGGGTATGGAATATAATGAAATGCGAGAGTAGAGACAGTGGCAAGTGGACGGGCCATGAACAAAAGCACCTGGTCAAAGGGGTCAGGGTCTAAAAGACTGTCAGTAGCAATAAAAATGCTTTGTATAATGTGATTGTAGTCCTACACCTGTAAAGTTCTCCTAATGTAAGCTTACCTCTAAGTCTCTCTAAGACTGTATCTGCCCCAGCACACCTTTCCTGACACAGAAATATCAAAACACAGCAAGCGTACTGCAGGATGAGTGCTGTAATAAAGGCAAAGCTGCATCTCTCACCAACTCAGTACTGCCCCTTCCCCTGCCAGTCATCCTTACATATAACCCACACACCCCCTGGTAAAACTGAGTGCTCCTTAGAGTTTTTTCCACTTTCTGGGTATTAGTGGTACAGCAGTGTCAGTCAGAAGTGGTACTGTCACAGCCCTGTTCACATCAGACTTCTAACAACATTGCTCTGTCACAGGTTTCACCCTGGCTTACCTCACTGGTGCCAATGCCCGTGCCTCCCACACCTCCTCTCCCACAGTGCTGTGGCCAGGCTACGGACCGAGAGGGGAAATGCAGGCCCTGCCATGTCTCATTGCCTTCACAGACATCCTTGGTTCTGGACGTGCTATCACCAGCTCCATCACACGTGTTCCTGCCAAGCAGCTCTATGCCTGGAGGCCTGGCCTGTGGGCCTCTGTAGGCACGATATACCTCGTGAATTCATTAGTGCTGTGATGAAGCAGGATGCTATGCACGTGGCAGTCACATCAATATCAAGCTGAATTCCAGGGACTTGTTTCTCTGCTTTAAGAAAGAGGGCTTCCAGCAACTTCTCCTCCTCTGCTCCACTGCAGTTCCTGTTGTCCAAAGCTCCCCGCCTCATGCTAGAGAAAACAGAGAAGGGAAAACAACTTCAATGGTTAAATAGTTCGGATGCAAAATAAAGAGGTTTACTTCCCTTTTGGTGAAAAATAAAGAAAAAGGACGAGAAAAAACCTCAAAGGTCTGAAAACGAAAAGTTTTTACCCCTTAGAAGAGTTATACCTTGATAAACCTGAATCCGCACTGCTCTTGGATAGAGCAGAGGCATACCTCAGCTATCTGAACCTTGGCTCATGTTTCCCCAGCAGCCAGAACACCATTCCCCCAAGTTCTCCTGCTACCTCCTGCAGCAAAATGGCAGCAGATGACACCTGGTTATGCCCAAACTCCAACTTCTGCTGTGAGGATGAGGAATGGAGTACAGTGCCAAAGGCATTGTGCTTATGCAGGACAAGAGATCTTTCTTCTGATTGCCTTGTGTTGTTGCTGGGGTGTGAAAGAGAAATCTGCCCATGCCTGTTCTGCTTCCTGCTGTTAGGATGCTGCTCAATAATTCAGTTGTCTCTCCCCCCAAGGAAGCTCCACTGGCCTGCTGCTTGCTCAAGCCAGCTACTGCTGCTCAGCAATGAAGTCTGAAGTGCCACAGACTTCCAGGGGCCCCTTTGGCACCAGCTCTTTTGTATTCCAGTGGCCAGCAGCAGCTCCTTAACTCTTCGTCAGCCAAAGCTCATTATCATTTTTATATAATTAAACAGTGCTGCTCGTTCTCCTCATTAGATTATCACAGCAAATTGATGGTTATTTGAAGGAACTACCACAATAGGAGGCAAAACACTGGCAACAGATAAAACAAAAGGATGCACACAAAGCTCTTTAATTAAACTCCGTGAAGGGATATGAATTCTAGCAGAGATTTTAGTTACCCTGCTGAGCCTCTTTCTGATTAGCTACAATGCATCTGCTGGTTTCCCTAGTATCCATCTGTACTGCTAAAGAGAAATTTATTCTGGCTACAGAAGATGACCTCAAAGACGTCAGTTGTGGATAGTCTAATAGCTTATGTATGTTGACAAAGTGGTTCTGAGTTCTTCTTGATGTGTCAACACAAAGAACCAGCCTCTTTACATAGAACAATGTGTTTAATATGCGCACACACACGTAAGTGTGCATGCACACACAAATAGCAATGAGAGGCTAACAGGAAAGCCAAAAGAGGTTGGAAAATTGTGAGGGAAAGGATTCTTTCTGCAAGTTGCTCAAACTCCTTATCACCACAATTATTTGTTCTTTTGGCATGCACCATCTGTTCCCCCCAGCCCTTTCCTTCCCTTCAGCATCCAGGTGCAGAAGCGAAGTGAAGGCTAATGGATGGGACAAGAAAAAGAACGCCATGGGTTATACACTGTAAGGTATATAAACAATCAGTTAGGCTCTTACTTTGAAGTTTGATTTTTCTTGAAAAAAAAAATTTTAAAAGGAAAAAAAGAAAAAAGAGAGAAAGAATAAGAATTGAAAACAGATCTGTCATGGAGTGTTTGTATGAGGCAGCGCCACAAAGCCCTTTGAGGCTTTCCATTCAGGTCATAAGGGATCTGGTTAAAATCGCATCGGTCCTTAATCCACAGGTAATTGACAGCACAGCCCCCAGTGACTGAGTGCGGTACGCTGCCGCAGTGCTCGTTACTACTGCAGACCTTTAATCACTATATTTTTAGTCATGTGCACTGTTGGCTCTGCACAGCCTATTGAGACAATACACAATTTGCACATTTATCATAATTAATTACCTGCTGACATACTAAAAGCCGTTACCATCTCGCATCCAATTCAGAGGAATGTATTTGATGGAACGAGGCCAGCCTATACAATGCACACATACAGCCTCGGAACACTCATGAGAAACAGTTGTTCTCTGTGCTCAGTGTGGTGGAGTTTTTTTTTTCCTCAGAGCCCCAAGAACTTGAGTTCTGCCTAACTTATACAACCCAGTCCTCAGGGTCCTCCTCGGTTGCCAACGTCCTACTGTGAAGGCTCCATTAAATCTTTTATTTATTTGTCCATAGAGGCCACTGGAGAATGTCACAAGGTATTTCCTTTTCCAAAGTAGATTAAGCCAAACATGAATGAGGCCCTAACATTATTCTGGATAAGGGCGTGCATGCATATTTAGCCAGACTACTGACAGTCTGCAGGGAGTAAATATTCCCGGGCCTGATTTCTGACCACCTTACATGTAAGTAGGTGCAGATTTGTCACACTAGTGACTTGGCAGTATTTGACATTCATGCTTTGTACTGTCAGATGCAAACGAACACAAAGTTCAAAACACTGGGGAAAGAAGAATCATACAGATTGTCCCTGCATATACCTCAGCCTCTGCTGTTCCACTGACCACGCTGAAGCCTAAGGCCATTGTATTTTTTTTAATTGCGATTGAATATTAATTAAAAATGGAGAGTTCCAGCACAGTGCTGCCAGCATGATTTCATTTTAGCATTGAACAGTAGCTTTACTGCTAACTCAGACAACTGTCCACCTACAAAAATCTCTCTTTAGCTCAATCATCCCAAGGATGTCTCTCCTGAACTATGTCCAAAACCCAACTGAACAAGAGATTCTGGCCAGTAACGGATAACACCAGAAAGGACCAATATTTTCCCACTAAGAAAATATAACTCAAGCGGCCATCTATTTTTTAATAATCACACACAATTCTTATTACAAAACTAAAACTGGTTTTGCATTTAACTCAGTCTCGGTAGAAAATGCAGTCCTCAGCTGTACAGTTGGTAATGCTCTGCTGACTCAAAAAATAGCAGTTCAGGTATTCTGCAGAGCCAACAACTCCACCTCACCCCCAAATGCCCTAAGTGCATCCAAGGTATGCTTTTAAAGCTTGTCTCCCTTGCAGTTTCTGTCTCCAACTTCTTATCCTTTACATGACTTAATTCTTGGCACCTCCTGCCTCATTAGGTATAAACGTCCAGTGTCTGAAGGAGGGATTTAGGGACTATTCCTGTAAACAGCCAGCAAGCAGCCAGTGTGATGGCTGGTTACTTGCATTTGCTTAAAAGTTTTACTGTGCAGCATCCAAAGTCTGCTGACATGGATCAGCACTGCATTCTGCAAAATGCTGTAAAAGCAAGCAGGAATTAGTTTCTGTTGCTGACAGCTAATTCTTTCTAACTTGGAGAGTGGTAAGCTAAGTGGTACATCTCCAGGTCACAGCAACCTTCTATAACAGCACGAACTACAAAGTGTAATTTTCTCACATCAGGCAGTTTGAAGAAAATGAATCTGCTTCTTTATCTGTTTTCAGTGTTATGAAACCATCATATAGAAATAAGCCAATATATGTACGCAGCCCACAAACATGTTTGCAATCTGCAACAGCTGAAGTACTTGATAAAAGCATCTGATGACTTATGCATAATGTAAGCAATACACTTTCCATTATAAGCTTTAAAAATCAAGCCATATCGCTGAAACAGATGATGTGCATGACGAGTGGCCCAGGCCTTTCTCTTGGACAAATCTCTCACTGCTGTTGACTCTTACAAAATCCTGTGAAGCTGTGAAGGACATGAATTGTCCCTGGGACCTGAGGTTCTGTGGTATGCTGTTAACAAGCTAGATACATTAGGTTTTGCAAAAAGTGGCATAGCACTGTAGTAGCCCAAGAGGATTTTCCAGAAGGAGGTTTGAGTGTTGCACTGCAATGGGGTCTGAAGAAAGAAAGCGTTGACCCTGTTGTCCTGTTAGGTTACCCTTCCAAGTGAAAGGAAGGGAAAAATGAATTCACAAAGTATATGATATGGCTAGTTTCTTCCAGCTATAGCACGTCAGGTCTGAGTCCTTCAGCTAGGTGAAAGACAGTCTGAAAAAACACTTTTGGGAGGCTTGTTCAGTAAATTGTTTTTCCGTGTCTTTCTGAAGAAGACTTCGTAGTACTTCTTAAAAGTTGGCATGGAAGTCCCCAGGTACATGGATACATCCAGCATGTACAGCTACAACAGCTATGGAAGGCTTTTTTCTATAGAAATTTGAGTACCTGAGGCAACAACTGCTCTCTAGTTTGGAAACTAGGCAGACACTTTTGTCTGTGTTTACTCCTAAGGGAAAGTAATGTGACCATCACAAGGCTGTGAGTTACATCAATTGTAAAAGATATTGCTTTGAATTAACAGACAAGTGAGTAGGAAAATTCTTCCTTCTGGAAATCTAGTTCTGGTTATTTATGTGTTGATACTCATTCTTTCCAAGTAAACAAAGTAATAAGCTTTTCTTATGAGCCAAATGAATCAACATTAGTGGAATGAAAATAATTCTCTTACATAATTGTTTTTCCCCTTCCTCCGAGTCCTTATAAAAAGGCCAGAAAACCCACCTTAGAAAAAACTCTGGCTGCAGTGACTTCATAAATTAAAATGAAAGGAGTGATAAAATAATAGAGAGAGGATATAATCTATCATTTAAAAAAAAGTATGTACAAGGTTGTGAATACATCTTAGAAAGATCCTACATTCCAACAGACATTTGTAAAGAAAAACTATTGAAACATGTCCCAACAGCCTGGTGGCAAAAAAAATTATTAAATCATCAGATGTATCAAAAAATATGGATAAATTGATATCTCAAGAAAACCTAACTTTGCACACAGTTCTGGTGCTGTCTCTGTACTCCAGAAACGCAGTCATTGTAGGAATCCTTGAGTCAGATAAATTCAAAGATGGAAGCAGGCCCTTACGTTGTTTTGCTGCACTGGAATTAAATGAGCCCACTCAGTCCTGCTTTCAAGACTGTCTCATTCCAGCAACGATCTCCAGCAGCAACTGCTGTCCACGGAGTCTCGTGCTAAATGCAGACATTGACAAGTCACTAAAACTCATCCAACTGCGTTTTAAGAAGGTGCTAAACAATGGCCACAACGACGACATCTGTTTGTGAGTGATTTTTCATTCTCTGCAACATAAAGGTCAATAATGGTCCCAGGTAGTCGTGAAGTGACATTTCTAGTACACACAACCGAAGAAGGAATTCACACTGTGCAAGATGCAGGACAACTAAGAGAAGTGTTCCTCCTCCTAAACAAAAGGGAGTGGAATTGCCCTTCCAAAACCTTATGAGTGCATCTTAAGTTGCCACACTTTTTAGCATGCTTCTGCTCAAACTCTATGACAGCTAATTATGAAGGGACACTACATAGTGGACGCTAATCCAAGAACAGCACAAGGCTTTTTATTTCCTGTACATGGTCAGAGCAACAGGCAGTTGTGTAACATCTATCAGGAAGAATTCTTCTTTTTCTTTCTTATTAGGAACAGGAGTAACTTGGAAAAACTTGCCAAAACTCCATGACCACTGATCTTCTGTGAGGAACTGTTTCAGCTTCATGCATTAACAATGCCAGTGACAGCCAAAGCAAAGATCACCAGCTCACCAGCACTGCTGTGCTCTTCTGTAACAGCTGATCAGTCTGGTGACTACTGTATTAGCTCTTAGGTCCAAGACAACTCTATTTTTAAATGTAAAAAAATCGCCATCCTTACAGCACAAAAAATTTAAAATCTAGATGCCACTCTACAGCTTACCTTTCAGCCCTACCCTGGGCCCAAACTCCTTGAGAGTCGTGAAGTCCCCTGGGAACCCTTCACTGCCCAGCTTCACCCAGGCCCACTCCAGCCTCAGACATCTGCACTCTCCCAGCTCCTTCCACACCCATGCAATGCCAGGTCACCTGTACCACACCTGCATCATGTCAGGTGTAGCTACATCACTGCTTTTCTGTAGAATTTGCTCAAGTAAACAACAGAAAGCTTAGGTTTTCAGCTAGAGGTTTTCAGGCTGGCTGTGGAGGGAAAAATAATACCTTACCTGGCATTAAGCCTACTGGTAGAAAGTTAACTCCTTGACATATTTTGAACCAGTAGAGTAAGTTTACACAAGCTCAGTGCTTTGTGTTTTTACTGTACCACCAAAACATGGCCAGAGAGTACACAAGGCTTATCATTACTGACTCCTTATCTTCAAAATCTTCTACCTCTATTTGATCCAAGTTCTTTAAGCACCCACTCAGTGTGTGCAATCCTGACCTCCCAGGACCACTGGTATTTGCACACCACAGAAACAATGGAGCCATTTGTCTTGCCAGCAGGCCTGGGTGCAGTGGAGACAGCACTCTCCTTCCCTGTCCCCAGCTGGGGCATTTGTTTCAAGAAATTGAAACAACAATTTCAGAGCCTTAAAGAAGACATAGTATTGGTTCTTTAACCTTATTTTCCTCTTCCTAAACTCACACAAGCCTCCTCAAGCCACTGACTATAGAATGAACTGGAGAGAGACAAAAATATACCAGTATACATATACCAACAGTGTGTATACTCTTAAATGACTGCAAGCTAATCCAGGGGAAAGACTCACAAAAAATTTAATGTTAGAAATAGCAGGATGCCCATAATACTCCAGTAAGGATACTGATGATAAACTCGTTTTTTTTTCCCCTGGTGTTTCACAGTTTAAATGTCTAGTCACTTGCCTTCTCCATACTTTGGGAGCAGTGGACAGAAGGCTAAGCAAAGACCATTTCTGTTCTCACATATTTCCATTAAGCTCTCATTAAAAGTCATTGTTTTCCTAAATTGCTCCCACAAATCAAATCTGCATTGAACATAAAGCTGGTGCAAACACAGTGTTTCCTCTTTTAGACCGATTGCTTTTTTTTGTAAAGATGTGTTCTTCAAACACATGAAACTTTTGGAGCATACTCCTTGAAATGTCCTGCTGAGTTTTTGCTAACATAAATGAATATCATGAGACCCTCTAATGGAAGTTAACATTTTCTGCATGTGCCACACAGCAAGTCTTCAAAGCAGAAGTTTATAACCAAGTCTTAATGTCACTTTAAAGCTCTGAGTCCTCTTCTAGATATCTGCTTTATGTTTGCTGACACTGCCGTCTGCCCAGAATTTAGCTGGCTCTGACCAGATCTAAGCACAAAGGCAAACTGAAATGACGCAGAACTTACTTTTTCCTCCTCTGTACTTCCTGAACAAATAGAAATTTAGCAGCATGTGCTTAAGGAAAGTAAGCAACAAAAGAAAAGAATCCCCAAAACCACAACCAACCAAAACCACCCACTCACATGCCAGCTGGTTTTTAAAGTGATTTCTACAGCTAACAAAAGGGACAGACTGGGAGTCCTGAATCACGAAGTCTGCTCTACCAACATAAACAGCATTTTCTGGGCAGCAAACAGCACCTTGTGCTTCCATTAAAAAAAAATGGGGAAAGAAAAGTAATATTATGTATGTACCTCTAGAGATCAAAAGGAGAGTTACTAGCCTAAGGGAAAGGACAGGTTGACAGTAACTTTATATGGCCTTTATGATCAACTAATCCCGAGCTGATCAGATCACTCACGTAGTGTGAAATCCTATAGCTCAGTAACACCCTGCCTGCCCTGTGCGCCGTGACCGTAGCTCTGCAGCTCCTGAACATAGCTTACCTCTGAAGCTGTGTGAAGGTCTTGAAAAACAACTTTATGGCTCTGCTCTACAGTGCTTGCACAACAGTACGCTGCTCTCTGTCACATAGTTGTGTAGCCACAGCATGCTACTGCAACTCTGTAATCGAAATAAAGTTGTAGAATAAGGACCTTTCCAAAGCTGCACCAGCAAGAAGCAGTTAAGCCTGTTAAGACCCACGCAATCCTTGCCTCTGGCCCAAAGTGTGGCTCTCTGGCAGCTCGAGCCAATGTAAACCAGTCCTTTCCTTGCAATGATGCTCATGCAACAGCCCAGCGAGTCAGCTCAGCCACATGAGCCAGCTCACCATGAACCCCAACAAAAAACTGTTTCAGCTAGATGAGCTACCTGGACTTCTCTTCAGGCAGCCTCACAGCATTACTGGTGGTGCAAGAGCTGTCGATAGAAGGAGGCAGGACAGAAAGGCGACAGCCTCAGCTTCAATCTGCTTGGGCTGCTGTAGCCACTCCCTGAGGCTGCCACACTGATTCCAACTTCTGTGAAATTAGCTTCAGCCTGTAGAAACTGCTGTGACTCAAAATTTATTTTTGCAAGAGGACCATGAGAACTGCAGCTATTGTATTTTGAAATGAAAAATGTTTAATCTGCCAAGAACTGAGGAGAAATGTAAGATTTAAAAAAAAAAAAAAAGCAAAAAGTGAGCAAAATACTATAATTGGGCTTTTCATGGATAAAATTCTTTAAAATGTAGCTTACTTTAAAATCTTACTCTACGACAGAACACCATCGTTCATTTAAAATTCTTCCTTTGCTTAGGTCTTTGTATTATTTAAAGCTTGTCCCATACTGACAATTGCAAGGTATGGAAAGAATATCTATACATTTCTTCTCCAGAAGGCCAGAACTTTTGCTTTCCAACTAACTCTGCTGTGCCTAAGAAAAATAGAAGAAAAGTTTTAGGCTCGATTTGGCCACCACACCAGCTTGCTTTCACTGCCTGAGACACGAATAGCACGCCCAGATAACTGAACTCTGACAAATCAGACTAGTTGGTACGCTGTCATTATTTTTTGGGCAGGGAGACCCTGTCAATTGTACCTGTCAAGTGGGTTTGGGGCAGACTGTTAAACATTTCAGCAGAATAAAACATATTCCCTTCATAGTGGGGGACTTTCATTTACTTTCCTTGCTCACAAGTACACCGTTAAGAGAACACAGCACATGACTGTCCACAGGACTTGACTTTGTTGCTGAAACTATTCCAGGTCTTTTGCTCAAGCTACTGCCGTGAATGGGGATGACTAGAATTTCAGTTTTCCTGGCAGACCAGACAGTATTTATGAATTGCCTCAGCTTTCCTACATTTGCACCAACATGAAGCATGATTGGCAGCGACCCAATTTCATTATTCTTAGATAGATGAGTCAATAAGTGTGGAAAGAGAAGCGAAATGCACAGTTAATCAACACAAAAATCAGACATTCTGAGGCCAAGAAAGTATTTATATGCTGATGACTCAACTTTTGCAGCCATGTATGCAGCAAGAACAGGAAATATACTATTGAACCCCCTTACAACAACAACAACTTTGATGTGAAAGGTTGAAATAGCCTGTTCCTCCCTGCTGTGATTCAGAAAGCTGGAACTGTAACACTGGATTTCTGCAGAACATACAAGTTCCACACTCATTAAAGGACACCAGAGAATATAAAGCTTCTGCAGGATACAAGGTATGTAAATGTCTTTCAAAGACTATGGAAAGAAACACAGGTGACAACAGGCTGGTCCTGGAAGCTCTGCTGCAGTTTGACGTACAACGTATATAAGGCTTATCCACCTCTACATTGGCCAACTGGTGCTGCTGTGAGGTAGGGAAAGAGAAAGGATCCTCCATCCTTCTGTAATGGCGTGAAAACTTGCTATGTTTGATAGAGATTTTACTTCCTGTTTTAAATCTGTTAACCCAAATGCAGAGTACTTTGGAATACAGCTGGCAACTATTCTAGCCTTTCTGAACTCAGAAACAATTTAACTACAGCCTTTCATGAACATTTGTACAGAGGCACAAGACAGCCACTTCCTAACAAAGTTCAGGAACTTCCTCTTATCTGATGTTTATTGTTTGTTTTTCTTCTTGTGCTGCAGAGGTTCCATGGAGGAGGTGGTGAGAGCGAAGTGTAATACCACCGTCCTGCAGCGGTAATTCTTACAGTAGATACACGCTGGGGCAAGGCCATGAAATGATCTGTGTGCCATAGTTTAGTTTCACCATAAATTGGTAGAAACTGAAAAATTAATCAGTGGATTAAGGTCAGTTAGCTTCAACAGTTTTTGATATGCAATTCTGGTAAATCTGTAGATAGAGACAGTAAATATAGCCAACTGACTGCCAGGTAGGCTTCATTTTCTTGATCCCCTTAGTAGTGCTCCACAGGCCAACTGGAAACTTCCAGTTCAGAGTCATATCGATATCAAAATTAATCCCCCTTTAAATAAGGTGCCAGTTGATTTAGGTTCACAAGTGATGCAAGAAAACATAAGCTCCATCTTTAAAAGTAGAAGTGAAGTTGTTCATTATTATTTCAGAGTCAGATAGGTTTTGGGAATGTGTTTGCAGTAAATAAAAAATTCCCAAGAACACCAAACCAAAACAAAGAGGTCTGCCTTTTCAGAGCTGAACGGAGAAGAGATATGGAAGTGTAGGATGTTCAAATTTGTACCAAAGTTTCTCTCTCACAGAGCCCAAGCTGTTAACTGCTGTTAGGCTCTGTTTCATCCTTCTGCTGGAGACTGTCATTCAGATTGCCCTTTCTGCCTACTAAACAATCTAAGCAGGACACAAGCAAATTAAGGCTGCTGCAGCACAGCCAAGCTGCTATCTGTCTCTTTTTATTTTCTTAATATTACTGTAATACTTGGAGATTAAGCTGTCCCTCGAGTGGGAACATCCTTCTCCCTGTTCCTGGTTATCTGTGTGGTTGACTCGGTAACTTGCTCACTTGTTTCCTCCTGCTGTCTCATACTAATACTCTGCAGACCATGTCACACATGGCCCTTTGCAATCTCTTGCACAGAGATCTTGTAGTTAATGATTGCTCGACGTTGACTGTTATGGCTCATAAAGCCACTAGCGGATATCAAATTTAATACGTTCAACTGACATCAATGATGTATTTTCTCTCTTGGCTTCAAATTACTGCATTTCTGGGGTTTGCAAGATTGAAAATAATACAGCACAACAGAAGAGGTCTTACAAAACTGCTTAACAACAAGCAGTCCTTTCTGACATAACCCAAAGGCTACGGCAACCAGACACTACACAGTTAAAGGACAGACACTGCAACACAACAGCTTCCAAGCGCTGAAACCTCTGGTAAATCAGCTCCACAGGAGAAGCAGCATTCTCGCTTTCAGGGAAGCAGCTACCATGCTGAGAATAATACGTATCCTTCTGAAGACACATCATCTTCCAGAAAATAAAATGAGGTGCTTAGAGCTTAGGCAAAGCAGCTGGAAGAAAGGATAAGAGGGAACGCAGGCTCACAGGGAAGGGATGGAATGGTGGTACTTAAATAGTCGAAGCTTGCCATCAGTAACTAGCATGTATTATTTAGTGAATGCCATTGGACTGAGCAAGTTCCTTTGCTGCCTGCAGTTTCCCTACCCTTGCAATAAGAAATACAACGCTTTGACAAAACAGGGTGGTTGGCAACAACTAGTTGGAGCGTCCTCCTCCATAAAACTGCGTGTGCCCAGCTGGCAGTCAGAGGGCTGGTGAGCTGGACACCCTTCCCCCGACTGTGATACAAGAGCGGTGAAACAGACTGCTCTAACACACCACAGTAACCCCATGAGTTATGAGCAGTTGGGAAGGGTGTCTGTGCAGCAAAACCTTCCAAGCACCGTGAAACAGTTTTACTCTTCAGATTATACCAAGATCCTAACTATGCAAAGTCAAATTTCCCATGATGTCATGATTTCATCACCTTAATTTCTCTCAGACCCTCAGCTTACACTACATGCCAAACAATCATGTCCCCTTTTTTGGCGTGTTTTATCATCTCCAAGCTTGTCCTGTAATCTGTAACCCATTGCCAACTAACCAGTTGTACACCAGTCCCCACAAACACCACCCAGGAAGGGAGTAGACACAATATTTTATGCTCAGTTGAGCACAACTAGGCTGTTCTCACACTCAATGACAGATGGGACATTTAAAGCACGCAAGTTGTAGGCACAAATCTGCATCACACTCTGGTCAGCAGCATGGAATTTCACGCCATTATCTACTACCAGCATTCAGCAAACCATCCAAGGCAGATCATACTCTATAAAGCATCATGTTAACACCACTTTTCAAAAGAATGGTTATCATTGCTAAATAGTTTTAAAAAAAAATTGTCTAAAAGATACTCAAATGCTATTCTTTCTCCATGTCATGGGACACGATTCACACATCCTGTCTCTTCCCCTCAGAGAAGAAAGTGATACATCACTACAACCAAAAAGCAGACTTTCCCCCTTTTCATCTAGTTAGGTTTTGCCAGGGGAACCTTCATCCCTCTGGAACATAGATTAAGAATTCTGAAAAAAAAAAGCAAGAAGTGCAAAGAAGAGATTTGGGATGCCACTGTGTAGTGTTTAGTTTCCTTCAGATCTGCTCATGCATTTCTCTGGTGATGCAGCTACTAAATGACACCCTCTTGTACTTAAATGTAACTAGTCAAGCTCGGGGTTTTTTTTCCTTTTCTCTTCCCTCTCCACTCCTCTCGTCTTCAGTGGTAGCTCTTTGCACATGGGGGGCATCTGATACCTGGAATTGGCATGTTCACAACTAGGAGTCCATGAAAAAGTTCACCTGTGAATACCAGAGGTGTATGACGTTGCACTGGCTACTCTTTTAGGACTGTGCACACCTGCACATCTCAGTCTCCATTACTGCTGTACTTCAACTGGCCCTAGTGTGTGCAATTTAGTCACTGGGTTTTTCTAGCAGTACACAGGAAACGCAGTTTGCTCTGGGTGATAATGCAAGAGGGAGCAGCTAATGATGACAGGTAGAGAAAGACAAGGATGCACAAGACAGATCTCATGATCTCTTTTAGCTAATGATGTAGCTCTCATACTGTTGCACAAGAGTTTCTCACGCTCTTTCATCATCAGAGCACCTTCATCAATGGACCACGTATCCTTACCTTCCTGTTTCTTAACTTCCTTTCCTCAGAGAAACACACGGAAACTTACAACATGTTATCTAACTGTACTTTAAACTCCTGACATTGATAAAGAAGATTTGAAGGAGAAAAGAGTTTGGGAGTGGAGAGAAGCGTATGCACAGATGTGTGACAAGGCGTAAGAGAGGTGTGGAACAGAGAAACAAAGAGATCTCTAGACCTTTTCTGCCATCAGCTTGACTATCTTTTTGGCTGGAACACAGGCACTTCCATGACTTTTCAAACACCCAACTTGTCACAGCATAGCACAAGGAGATCTACAAATCCATAACCACAGCTTCCCAAGTGGGAGTTAACAGACCTTGGGGGATACCAACAGGTGCAGGGACATAATTATTTGCTATATTTTTTTTTATTTGGGCTGCTATAAAATTCAGATAGGACTATTCATAATCTGTCTCCCCTCCAACAGCTACTGAAGCACCTTCATTTAGAGAAAAAAGCATTCACTTGAACGTTAAGCGCACGCATGAATGAAATATGCAACTAAAAGACGTGCAATGATATTTGCAGATATACTTCACAGCAATCACTCCTATTTTAATTATCTAGTGAATGAACTCTGCCTCTGAGTGAGTCAAACGGTGTTTTGCAAACAGTCCCTAACTCCACAGGCTGTGTCTCCTAGTTCCAACCTGCTTTACAGCTTTCACACTAATATTTTTCACTTTGCACCGTAGCCTTACAGCCTCTCAGGTTTTTTCTCTGTTTTTGATTTCTAAGTGCTTTATAGAATAAGCTTTACACAGACCACATTTTCTATCTATACAATCAGACATAGTGCAGTCAACATAAAATGGGGGATATAAATATTTGAAAATAAAATTTGGGAAAGTTGCGGGCAATTTTTCCAGCACAAAATACTACATGTTCAAAAATACAGAAATAACAATTTTAATAAGCCTCACACAAACGGGTACACGCCTGCTCGATCCTCCAAATTCTCAGAGCTCTTGCATAAGACTCCTTTTATATTTGTCTTTGAAGTTACATACATCTTAAAGATAAAAAAGATAGACTTGTTAATAACACACAAATGTTCATAGACATAACATCTTTACAGATATCCTCTGTGAGCAGATCAAGCCACTCTCCATATGTATTTAAATGCACTGGAAGGCTGGAGTTTTTAGGTTGTCAGATCCGTGCCTGGGTAAGAGGGGCTCTATTTTCACTCTCAGAGCAGCAAGAGATTAGCAGCTTGAAATCACTTTGACAGTTTCAGTTACTCTATTGCATACCGCAGGGAATTTTAATTCCAACCTGTGAAATTGTAATTGCTTCTCAAGAAGAGCGGAAGGATTCTGGGTAATGGCCACAGCCAAGCTCAATGTCAGAGTTGCCAGTTGCTGCCACTTCAGATATTACTTGCTGTTATTCAAAAATCACTCCAGCTTTCCATACGGGAAGTTGAACTGGGGAGTGAAACTAAATTAACAGAAGCTGTCAGATGTTCAGAGATCTGCAGGCAATGATGTGATAGAGAGAGATGAACTCTCCTCAAAAGGTACCTTCTCCTTCTTTCTCTCTCCTGCTTTATAGAATAAGCTTTACACAGACCACATTTTTTATTTGACATTCTTTTTCTAAGCAAGTATACCATTAATAGAAAGCTACAATGAAAAGATTAAATGACAGTCCTCCAGCATCCAAAACCATGCACAAGCAGGACATTTAAAATGTGCATTTAATGTTGTTCAGAGAGATTTAAGATGTCTTTGCTATTCAAGTCTTGTGGTTTGCAAGATTCCTCACTGAAAACGGCCAAACAGAACTCAGAGCTACCACAGACATTTAAGAAAAATAGTTGAGGCTTCCCTAGTAACAAAAGGAAATTAGATTCTTTTTTTGCTTTAAAAAAAAAAGGCATTAAATGTAGATTGCTTATGAGCAGACACATTGTCTAGTGAGGAATGTTTTCACCCATGTGTAGGAGTGAGATCAATTGACTGTGGGGAGACTTCTCCTGCTATGACCTCATTACCTTGGGGTGCAGCAGGTTTCTCACTAACCCCGATGGCTTGCAAAGAGAGCCTCTTACATTGGCCTCAAACATGATGCCAATGTAAAAATTAAAAAATGCCACCTGGCATGGCAGTTAGAAGCACTCAGGGAGCCAAATGGGAACAAAAATCACAGATCAAAATGTGTTGAGGTCAGCCTGTTCCATGAAGCAGATACACTCCCACAATTCACTCTACACTCACTGGGTTTTCCCAGCGGCCTTCAACAGCAGGCTCAAACAGTGTGCACTTGGGTTTTACCTGAAGGTCCAGGTGAGCTGTTTGACCAGAACTGACTTGTTCTGCTCAATGGCTTTGAAAGCTTTAGTTGTAAATAAGCAGGAACAAATGACAAACACTCTGCTGCTCTACAACACAAAGTGTCAAAAAGACCTCTCAAAATCTAAAGGAAGATAATAAAATACTTGATGAACAATACTTCCTACTTACCAGGTTAAAGCTCAGTTTAAGAACACACTGCATCTGTGGGCGATGCCATCCACAAAGTCGGCTTCAGCCTCTTTCTGGATATGGCATCATTTCTAAGAAAATTAGCTGGTCCCATTAAAGCCAACAATGCACAGAAATCTAAATCACAAGCTCTGTATATCTCTGTAACAGCTGATGCAATGAGTCTGTAATTGCTACGATTAGATAAGCTACAGTGGCTGACAGAGAGACTGCTAGAGGCATAGAAAAAAATCTGCATAGTTTATTCCCATCAAATGCAAAAAGTTGGCTGGTATAACGATTTTGTCAACTCATAGTTTTCCTGAGAATCTTGTGATATGTGGTACTATTTGAGAATTTCAGCTCCCAGAGTCAAATGGGTTTTTTTGAGTATTACAGATTTGTTAAAAATGTAAATTACTGATTGTTACCTATTCCTGGTTGTACAGAAGAGCCTGAAAAAAACCAAGCAGAAGCAAATCAAGAGCACAATTAAAAAAAGAAAAAAGGTACAGATTTTGAGTCTTGGCTCATGACCTTCAGTGGTTGCAATAAGATACATAATATTCAAGTGATTAAACACCTAATTTCTTGAAGACAAGTTACATTTGTGGTTACAATTTACAGGCTGTACTAAAAGCACTACGGTGGAACTTTCTGATTAACTGTAACTACTAGGAATACGGGGTTTACGAAGTACAAAGCATCCTTTCTAGGGGATTATTCGTCTGCACTGAATAGCCACTGGCTACTGGCTTTGACTGGGATAGAGTTAATTTTCTTCATCCTAGCTAGTATGGGCTATATTTTGGATTTGTGACCAAACCAGTGTTGATAACATGGGGATGTTCCATCCGTTGCTGAGCAGCGCTTACGCAGACTCAAGGCCTTTTCTGCTCCTCACACCACCCCAACAGTGAGCACGATGGGGAGCCACAAGAAGTGGTGAAGGGACACAGCTGGGACAGCTGATCCCAGTTGACCAAAGGGATAGTCCAGACCATATGGCATCATGCTCAGCATATAAAGCTCAGGAAAGAAGGAGGAAGGTGAGGGACATTCAGAGCAATGGTGTTTGTCTTCCCAAGTAACCATTACATGTGATGGAGCCCAGCTTTCCTTGAGATGGCTGAACCTGCCTGCGGATGGGAAGTGGTGAATGAAGTCCTTGTTAGGCAGGTCACAAGGGTGAACTGTCTGTGCCGGGTACCACACAAACATAATAATAATTTAAAAAATACAATTCCTGCTCAGATTTTAAACTGACTAACAGACTTTGCAAGCGGCAGTTTGGATAAAGATCCAGAAGGTATGAATGAACGGACAGTATCATGCAGTCAGCGACTGGCAGAACTGGGCACAGAGTCCAGTCCGACTGATCAGCACAATGTCAAGATGTGTGGAGATCCTGTCATGACAAAAACAGCTTGAAGAAAGTAATTAGAAATTTGCAGTGTTAAAATGTAACCTCCCCACCAACAGAGCAGTATTGTCTTAAACAGAGCATGATCCAATGCACACCTAATACGAGACTCACGTTTAGTTCTCTGAGCATTATACTACAATTACAGAGTCTGTATTAAACCCATCTTTTAACAGATCTCTACCACCAGAACTCCATCTTCCCATTCAATGACAAAACTCCAATATTTTTAAAGCTATTTCTATGTAAAAAATCATTCTTGTTGGATGAACAAAGCCTAGTAACTCACTGTGAAGTTGAGAGAGGCAAGATGGCAGGCCAAAAATTCTTTCAGACATGACAGCAAAATAAATAGCAACAAACTACAAACTTCAATGGCCCAGCAGTGTTTGATTCTAATGTACAAAGACACTCATCAAACCATCACACTACATTAAGCAAAATCTCTAAGAAAGCCTTAAATGTCCTGCCCATAAAAGATTACCAACATCACTCAATGGAAAGATTTCTTATAAACTCTATGAGTTTCCTGCATGCAATTTTACCTGCTACAGCAGTTATTCAAAGAGTAAGCAATGCAAACAGTGCATCATTTTAAAAAACAAGAGGAAAGATGCAACAAACTGTTCTGCCAAACAAGGCATGATTTTGGCAAGATAGGTCTCCCTAGAGCTTATTAGCATTCTTTCCTATGAATAACAGAAAGGCATAGGGTGAGTACAAATTATTGCCTAATTCATATTAGCTTTAAAAAAAAAAAAAAAAAGAATTGTTGGTAAAAGTGTTTCCTTTGAAGATTTTAAACAGCAGTTTTATTGTTTTCTTAAAAGCCTCATTCAGTTCACAGTTCTGTTTTCATTACTCCATAGGAAAACATAACAAGAACTGCCAGTAGAGCCAGGCTGACAGACAGCATCTTCAGTCCACCTCCTTCTTGTTGCCATGGGAGCTGCAAAGCCATCCACGAGAGGAGCGGGGTTTTCACTGGGATCTCAGCAGAAGGGTGTGCTTGCCAGTTTGTGCCATTCTGTGGTGCATGTCTGAACTCCTGTGAAGAAATGCGCATATTGAGATTGAAACTGTACTATGTATTTCTGATTGTACATAACAAATAGAAATAAAATCACCTTTTTATATAGAGGTTTAAATTAATAACCCTTTTCAAGACGAACAGCGATTCAACCTGTACTGAATCATCATCAGGTCATCAGTTTTTCATGCAGAAATCTTATCAATGCCATACAAAGTCAGACTTCTAATGAAATTAACTGCCAAATCAGTGAAGCTGTTAGCAATGGAAACAAATCTCCAGACCTCCATGTCATCAAAGAGAGTTGTTGGATGATTATATTTTTTATTTGTTTGTTTTGCTGCTACCTCACTACTCTCCCAGTTCTGGCTTCTTCAAAAGAAATGTCTAACCAGTGATAAAGGGGGCCACAACACAACAATCCTTTGCACAGCAGGACTCTTCTAAAGTCAATCCTGCTCTCCTGGTGTGCCAGCTCAGTGGTGCTTGAAAATCCTCCCACAGGGCTTTTCAGTTCCCCTGACCCCCAGGAGGCAGCTGCGCTAAAACACTCACCTTCTCGTTCAGCATATTGAATCAGAGTTCCCTGCTGCGCCTCCCATTACCATTCTCAACCTGACTTCGAGCACCAAGAGCCCCCAGAATATGAGGACTTCTAACAGCAGCACAAAGTTACAGATGTTGAGTCACTATTCCAGCAGAAACTCCAAGGGGAAAGAATATGAAAATCTCTCTTGCATCCTTGTTCAGCTCAGCACGCTAGCAGTGTAGATACTCCAAAGTAAAAACACCTATTAAAACTAAACTGATGACAACTGCAAGAGGCACAAGTGGCAAAGGTGTAATTGAACAAAGGTGGAATGATCTCGCATCACAAGATTCAGTATTTCTGTTCATAATTTCTTTTTTCCTCCCTCTATTTCAGTAATCTCTTAGGAATTCAAGTGAGCTCAGCTAGATTTTCAATCGGTTTGAAATTTTCCAGTTAAAAAAGGTTTTTCATTAATCCATATTGTTTTTTTCCCCCTTCACATTTAGTATAAAACAAGTCAGAGACCCAGAAAGCACCAATTTGGATAATCTGGTATTTCCAAGCAGCTGAAACAGGGTCACATGAAAATACAGACCAGATGTCCGACTCCCTCTTTTATCAAACATATTTCTGGGCAAACTCAAAGAAATATCAAAGCTCCAAGAAAGGTGCCTGCCCATGAAAGCGTGACAGCACAATTCAAACTGTCTGTAACTGCCTCCTGTTTTCCATTTCAGGAATCAGCTCCATTATAGTAATTGTAGAAGGAAAATTATGATTACTACTGCATACTAGGTACATAAGGATCAAAGGGCAGATGACAGCCTGGTGTAAGTGCTGTTCTAACATCTGAGGTATTGTTGATTTAGAACACAATTCACACAGGCAAAAGGCTACTGAACAAGTGACCTATGAAATGAGGATGACTTCTTATAGATACTGCATCCAGAAGACCATCAACTGAGTAGAGAGAGGAATGCAAACAGGTAAGCAAATTGGGGTGTAGTCCTCTGCAGTGTAAGGCACAATAACGACACTACTCCGGGACTTCAGGCTATACTGCGCTGAATATGTCAGTGTCATCCAAAACTATAAAACTGTTTCATACTGTTATTAATTACAATCAATTGCTAAGGTATTTGGAATTTTAGTAACTGGCCACAGCTATTTCATCCCCCCAAATCAAAGCTGATTAAGCTTTGCCTGGAGAATAAATTGGAAACCATACAGTATTAAGGTTTTTTTTATATAGGAGCCAAAACTCATTTGCAATTTATTCTTAATAGACATTTATAAAGCCTTTCTTTTCTCTGCAAGTCTCACAACTCTCTACCAATCTAATGTGCGTAATTTCTGGTCATCACCTATTTTTACATGTATCCTTAGTAGGTTAACACTAAGGCTAAAGTGATTTAAAAGAATGGATAAGACTGTAAAAGTATCAATACAACCAAAGACTTATTTCTTTGAGGGACTTATTTCCCCCCTTTACCAACAGTTAAACACATTAATGCTTCACACACTCATTCATGTTCCTGTGCAGTAGTGTTCAGTTGTGATTTCACTGGCACTTCATTTCTGTTTCACAGTTTTTCTGTTTTCCAACATAAAACCAAATAGCCTCATCTTGTTGGTATAACTTTGATCATGAATAGCCTACACTGGTTTTTTTGATGCCATGTTGTTTTTTTAAACCTCTGTTGCAATATACAATACATATGCATTAGGTAGTGCTGCATGCTGCTTGTAGGACAGAAGGGCAAAAGAGAATTTAGCAAGGTTTACAAAGCTCCAGTGCTGGGGAATGCCACTGGCCCCATGTCCAGTTGTCCCCACGGTATTTCATCTGAGTACGCCAGCCTGTCAAGCTGTGAGGCCCATTTTCTTCCATACTTTATCACATTTCCCATAAATCAGATGATCATACTGATACACTAAACCCATTTTTTGTTTTCTTTCTGTTGATGAGATTTTCTCTTACAGTATTTTACTAACATTGAAACTTATAAAACTAGGTTGGAGGTCCAATTGTCAGGATTTCATTATGCTTCTGTTTTCTTTTTATCTTACATTTTGAACTTTGATGCATTTGTTTCTACTGGAAGCCACATTTTCTAAACTGCTCAAAAATTTTGTATTTTTGCAGTATCTGAGATAGAGACTGTCAAACAACTTAAACCATCTACTGAAATAAAAAATTCTGCATACATGAAATACTATTCCTATTACCTTGCTAACCTGAATTCTTTACAAATTTTCTCATGGATTAAACTGTTCTGATACTGGAAAAAAAGATCATAATTTGCAAACTGAAGTGGCCCTTTTCTTTAAGATGTACTTCACAGCTCACCACTTAAAACGCTACTGCATTTCTGTTAGATAACATATATCCCTTCAGATGACCCTGCCAAATATTTTCTTTCAAGAGAAGTAATGAATATGTCAATTCTGATTCATGTTTTCTAAGAACTGTTCTCTATTTTGTCCCCAAACTGTGCCTTGCAACACTGATGCATGGGTAATATCACCAGCTTCCTTGAAAATTTCCATCATTATTGTCATAGAAGATGCATTTGTAGAAAAGGGTACATCTGGTTCCCTTAGAAAATGGGCTCCTTTAGAAGATGGCAGTCTTTTGTCCCCCCTGCCATTTGTACAACAGCTCTTAAACCCAGGATAATCTCTCAGAGACACCTGCAGGTAGATGCCTCTTCCTAAGAGTCTGTCGTGCAGCTCTGTAAGACCCAGCACAAAACTCTCAGGGAGAAGAGGAAGAGCTCTGCCAAGGTGACCACGTTCTTGCGCTCTCTTAAGCCTGAGCTAAGGGCTGAGTGGCCCTCACTGCAGTCTGGAGAGCAGTGAAGTGCCTGTCCAGAATATTATCCGTTCTTACTAACATACAAGTATCATATCACCAGCTGTGCTAGTGAAAAAACACGGTATATATGTTTTCATTTCAGCAAAAAGTCCTTCTGTAGGCTCTGTCTGAGGAACTAGTTTTCAGGTGAAGTGTTCAGTACATATTGTAATGTATATTGCACATACAGAGAAGGAGGAGAGAGGATGAAGTTACAGAAATTAAAACTAAATTAAGCCTTCAAGGCAAATTACAAAAGCTTCTCTAGGTGGTCACATGAGCCTCAGAGTTTGCAATACCATAGAGCTATATGCTGAGATCCTCCCATATATGTTCTTTTCTCTAAAGCTTTCCATACGCTGCACCTTGAAGAGCTATACAAGACACCTGCAGAAAAGATCTTTTGTGTTTTGTGAGGAGTTCTCCACAGAAAACCAAGTTTATTAGAGCTCTTTTATGCACCTTTGGTGTAAAAAAAACTGGGTGGAGGTAAAGATCTAATTTCTTGAACTAGCAGTTACACCAGTCCACTCCCTGTGCCCTCACTTTACAGAAGAATTAATTCTGAAAGGCCCTTACTTGTACCTATAGATAAAATATTTGCAGTGCATTAGCTTTTCAAGGAAATCTTCAAGGTATTTCTGTAATACTCTGAACTAACTGGTGATATTTACTACACACAATTACTAGTCAGAGTTCAACAATTTCTTAAGCTAAGCTTAGAAATCACACTTTTGTAGCTGCAAGACTTGGGAAGATGAGCACAGTGATTCAGTTGAGTGGAATTAAGAACTAAATCCAAAGCTTCTTTTACCCAAAAAATGCATGGAGGAAATCCCAAGTTGAGGAAGTTTCCAGAAATACATGTTCATCCTAATTTAAGTCTTGATAAGCCATAAACTCTTTGGTAGACTTGTCATTAATAAGCAGCATTGCTCTTACTAAAAAAGACTGCAACGAAGGGAAAGATACTCTAAGATAAACCTATATACCATTAATCAAAATGAGAGAAGTAAGGGAAATTATCAAACTGAAATGCAAAGACAGACTTTGAGCTAAGCATCTTGTATTTCCATGGAGGCGGCCTTTCATCTTGTTTTGGCAGCCACAGAGTAAACACAAGACTTTGCTAATAAGGTATAATATAAATTATTAAACCATCTAGTATATGATCAAATGCATCTCAGATTATTTTTTCAATAATTCTGTCTTGACGACTGCCAGGAGTAATACATTTTGTGTACTCCTGCACAAGCCCATTGATTGCTGTCTTTCTGAAGCTCCAGTCCCAAACTTAAAATGCTGTGCATGAAAGAACTGTATAATCACATCAAAACCTAAGCTTTGGCATCTGTCGATCACAGCCCAGCTTTTTGTAAGATCTCACTTCTTGTTAGTCAACAAAGACATGAGAGCAACTCTTTAGCTCTGAGCTGAGGTTTTAATAGATTCAAAACATTTCTTACATGCAAATTTCTTTTATGGCTCTGGGGCACTGTTAGAGCTTGAAGTGTTAGCTAACTGCTGTGAAAAACTACTTGACTGAGCATATCTCAAGATAAATGAGACTTCTGAATTTTTTAGCCCAACCAAGTACATCTTACATACTTGTATTACTGGGTTTAAAAATACAGACTTTCATATAATCATGCACAACGAGTCTGTGTGACAAATTAAAAGAAAACATATTAAAATATGCATTACATATCCTACTGTGCCATTTAAAACTCTGGGCTATTACACTTTGGAGGCATTTTTCAGATTTCAAAAACAAACAGTTACTGAAGGTCACATACAAAAAATATGTAAATTAAATTTTATTGAATAGTTCCGGAAGACAAATTTAATTCCACAGGTATTTGATTCATTACTTATGAAATTCTACAGCCTTCTGCAAATGTGAAATGCTGATCTTAAAGTAGAAAATAAGCAGCATACAAAATATTTTCTCTAATGGAATTAACACAAATATTCCCAAAAGAAGCATCTCTCCCACCATGTACTCCAATGAATACTATGTTGTTAAGAGAAAATGCTGTTTATGAGCATGCTTGTGTCAGATGTTATCAGCTGTACACCATTCCTAGGAAGTAATACACATGGAGTTTACTTACTCATTTTAAGGAATAGGAAACCTTGAAAAAATAAAGCAAGCAGCCAGGCACTTTTGCAAAGGAATTCATATTGCTGCTTCTTTCTGTGTGCATACATACATATGTGTTTGTGTATGTGTGTGACGTATGACTGTATGCTTTAATATATAAGGGAGGGGACAGAACTGAGCTAAAGGATAAATACAGATTTATTATTAATTTCTCAGTAAATGGTACTCTTACCTAGTAATAACCAGGATTCTTAATCTGTTAACCCCAAATCACTAACACTGAAGTTATAGCAAGAAAATAAATGAAAGCATCTTGCAAATAGCTGCCGTCACTGAAGCTGTCTTACTGTCTGTAGTGGGTCTGGCTGAGCTGGTTTTCCACATCACAGCAGTGTTTTGTGCTGGGAGCTAGAAGGGTGCTGATAACACACCCGTGTTGTGACTACTGCTGAGCAAGGCTCACACAGCTCTTCCCAACATTCACCCCCCCAGTGGGATGGGGTGGGCAAGATCTTGGGAGGGGACACAACCAGTACAGCTGACCCGAACTGACCAAAGGGATATTCCAGAGCATATGATGTCAGCTCAGCTATAAAGCTAGGGAGAAGGAGGAGGAGAGGGGGGCCATTCCGTTGTCCTCCAGAGCAACCGCTACGTGTCTTGGAGCCCTGCTTCCCATGGAGTGGCCAAACATCGCCTGCTGATGGGAAGTAAAAAATAAAACTTTGTTTTCCTTCGCTTCTCCGTGCGGATTTGCTTGGCTTTTGCTTCTGTTATTATTAAACTACTTTTTGTTTCTCATCTTATTTTCCTCCCCTTTCTTTTTGCTCTGCTGAGGAGGGAGAGGAGAAGGAAAGAGGGGGTGATAGAGTGGTTTGGTGGGTGGGCACCTGGTGCTCAGCCAAGGTTAACCCACCACACTGTCGTAGGATCCTAGGATAATTCACACTGCATCTGGTCCATCATCCCGCTCAAAGAACAGTCAGATATGGCCTAGTTTGCTCAGGGATTTAATTAGTTAGGCTTTGAAAACCCCCAAGGATGGAGACTGCACAGGCTCTCCAGGCCTTTGTTCCACTGCTTGACTGTCTTCGCAGTGAAAATGTTTCTCCTTACATCTGGTCTGAATTCTCATTTCAGCTTATGCCCACTGTCTCTCGTCTTTCCACACGTACCACTGTGAAGCACTTGGCTCTGTCGTCTCAATAACCTCCCCATAGACATTGGGTGGCTTCTGTTAGAGCCTCCTGAAGCCTCCCTTTCTCCAGGCTTGAACAAGCCCAGTCCCTCGGCCCCTCCTCACAGGCCAAGTGCTCCAGCCCCTGACCATCTCTGTGCCTATGGTGTTCCAGTTATCAATTCATAATTTATATCAAGATCACTACAGACGACCCAGTCAAGTCAGATCAGCAATACTCCTAGCAGCTGGGCCATGGTCAAATACAAACACAAACCACATTTATTAATGGAAGGATATAAAGATAGATTGACTTTACACTCAGCTGCATCAAATATGACAGTTTCTTCCATGCTTGTCATCCATTATGGAGATGATCTTTAACACGGGCCTACCCCTTACCTGCATAGCAAGTCCACAAAATCTTTATCTTTCCCAGTAACACTTGTATGATCTGTCTGATTCCTTTGGTCAGGATAGAAAAACTCCTTTGTCATAACTCAACTACTTCCCACCTTGATTACTACTATAAACCCCTCTTGCCTATCCCATTTTCCTTCTACTTCTTCCCATTTCTCCCTTGCATCATCTCACCATGTGGCCTCTCCTAACAAACAAAAGCAGAGATGTCAATAGGCGCATAAATTTGAAATGACATGTCACATCATGCCCATGTCACACAGACCACCTCTGGAACTTTCTCCTCCTACATTGAGTTAAAACTTTGATGTTCCCATGCAAGAGTGTAAAAGAAATAAATTCTCTCTCTGTAAGTTACCGTACCTGAACTTCCCAGCATTACTATAACGCTCAACATCTTCCTGCTCCCTTCCATGTTCCTACCTAGGGGTAGGCCCTTGCCTCCTTTTTCCTCCTTTGAACAGTCTTTAAGGTTTATTCCCTCAATGAGCCCTCAAAATTCATAATGCAGTTGAAAGCTAGACAGAAGGCTGAGTACCTGGGGTTCATTAAATTACTTCCTTTTTGATGTACACTTTGAAGAAAAAAACAACCAAAAAGATCAACTAACAAAAGAAACAAAAAGAAAAGAAACAAACAACCAAGAAAACACAAGCCAAAAACACCTCCAAAATGTTTAAAACACAGTCTTGTGCTGCTTTCCATTACACTTACTTGTTTTAGCCTGTTTCTTTATATTTACCTAAAAATGCTTCCAGTTGGGAGTTGACTTTTTTTTTAACATGTCTGTATTTTGTGCTGCTATTAAACTTCGTGACTCAGTATCATCCCACTATACAAATAATGCATTGTCAAAATAAGCTGTTATTCAAGGTCAGAAGCAACATTTTGAAAAATAGTCAGGTCATTGTGATGTCTGGATTTTGAGGTTTGGGGTTTTTTTTTGTAATAAGGTGTGGAGGGTGTCAATCACTATGCCAGGGACAAGGGATGTGCAAGGTGGCATTCCAGTTAGCACCTGCAACCACAAGAGAACCGAGAGATGTTCTACGAGGAAAATGTCTGTGATTCAAAAATCACAGTTGTCCAAGTAATGACTTGAAATGAAGAATGAACCTAACAGCACAATGTGGACAAATCCAGGATGGGGATCTGTCACAATTTATCTCTCTGTGCATAGCAGAGTTTTATGAAGGAGATGGCAAGTGCTTGCTCTGGGCCCTTATCTGGTAATTAGTTGGCTAACAGACAAATCTATTTCCTAGAGATGACCAGCACAGGCTTCACGGCTTTGAAAATACATTACAGTGAATTACAGGATGTACATTTACTTGTGATCATGCTAGATACCATTTTTCAGTGTGAATACCATGGCCTGTCTTAATATATAACATTCCACAGGATTTCAGCTTGCTCCTTTTTAAAGGATCATAGAGAGTTTCTGTTGGTTTTTGGTTGTGTGTGTTTTTTTTCTTTTAGTACATATTTTAGGGTTGTGTTTACAATACAACAATTTTCCCAGTCTATTTTGTTGGATGATGAAAGAATGACAGCATGTGAATGTTCAAAGACTGTTCCACAAATGAGATTATTAAATGAAATAAGATATATTTTGTTATAGCACAAGTCTTCAGAGACCATCACCTTTTTCGCTTTCCTTTTAAATCTTGAAATAACAATGACAATGATACGGAGGTCAACGGTAGCTACAGGCAAAGACACAAAAGGTTTCCATCAGAAAGAGCAGCCCAGTAAAATGAATAGCTGGATCTGAAAATCTATATTCATGCCACGAGAACCACCTATGTAACTGAAAGATAGTCACATACCAACACTGAAATGAGTAATGCTGCTTTTACTTGGAAGTGAACTCTCTGAGCATACACTAACACACTATCTTTAAGAGGAATTCTATACTCCCAAATGGTAGACAGCACAAAATACTAAAAGCCTCCCTAACCATTGTTATTTGCAAAGAACATTGTGATAAATATCCAAGTATCTCAAGGGATATTCTCAAAATTAGGAAAAGGTTTTCAAGATCTTTCACATGGAACAAAATGGAATAAGCTGATAAATGTACATATTCTTGGCTAAAGTCTTCTCCTTAATCCTAGAGTATGTCATAATCCTGAATTTATAGTGTTTTCTTTTATTCCTACAGAACAGAGCACTACAAATGGAATGTTCCAAGGAGATTTCACATTGCATTACACAGAAATCACAAAGACAAAGGATATGGCCATTCTTATACTCCAACCCCACAGATAATAAACATGGTATAAAATAAGCATTTTTAATATTTAGGAATGCTAATAGTTTCCAGAGTTTTAAATTCCATACCAGTAGGTACCTGTGGGACGTGTGTACCTCTCTCATTTTACAGGGAGAGAAACAAACAAAGAAGATTAAAGTGTCTCCAGCCACAGTGCAAGCCAGCAATCAGGTCTCTACAACCCCTGTCTCAGATTCCAGTTGTCACCAGAAGCCAACATAGCCTCTTAAAACCTTTTCTCTCTGTCAAATTTAGGTTTTAAGTATATTTTCTTAAAGCTAGGCAATGCCTTAATACGCAGTCTCCTGAAAATGTGGCTTACATTCATTTTCACAGACTTTTTTGTCCAGTATGAAACACCTCCAGTTCCTGGGAGTGCAAATACTCACCAAGCACAGCTGGAATCAGACCTTGGCAAAAAGGAGCATTTCATGGAAGCCTGACATTCAACAGTTAATAAAGTGTGACTGATCTTGATCAACTTTGCGGATTCAGTGATAATACAAAGGTCTTCACATTGGCATGGCCTCTTTCCTTAGTTGTTTTAGGAGGTCTCCCACAGTGCCAGTTAGCACACTTCTGAGCACCTGAGGGAGTGTCTTGAAATCTGAGTCTCTTTTTTAATTTCACACTCAGTCAAGTTCAGCTGCAGTTAATGGAGGACTCTCTCATGGAAACATCAACCAATGGTTATGTTCTGTGATTAGCAAGCCTAACTGCTCTACCACAGTCTCTGTATCCCCAGTTGCTGCAAATGATTCGTCAGCCCTTCTCCACAATAAAGATTACATTAGAAAATGCTTTCTTGGCTCGCCGAGTATTTTATGCTAGATAATCATGATAGCACCTTGGTGCTCTAAGACATCAAAGAACAGTAAGTATCCAATCTACAGGCTGTAACGAATATCTGCCCTCAGGACAGCATTTGTATTGTTCAGAGGGTGGTCTGACTAGACAACCGACTTCTGTATCTGCAAAGGATTGAAGTGCGTAAGCATGAACTTGTGCCCTATCACGCTCAAATCCTGGCAACTTGCACCTCAGCTGAAAAGCCTCCAGTGAAGCCACTGGACCTCAGTCTTCTCCCACACAGGTTTGACATGGTGTGCTACGAGGTTGTATCTGACATTTCCTAGGATTAGATCATGAGTAGAAAATCAGCTCCTCTGGAGTGAACCATGAAGTAACAAGCACTAATTGCCTTGTTTTCTTTGAGACTTCATACTCTGGGAGTTAATCTCTCTTAAGTGCTTAACAGTCACCACCGCAATTTGCTTAAACACATGCTACAAAATTTTAATATTTGGAAATATTTAGTTCCAAGTGTTTTAACCTCACCATGATAACATTTGTTCACTAGACTAACCTTCTAGTGACACTTTGAACATCTGTCTCATCTTCATCTGTGAAATGGGAAGACAAAAGCTGCATTTCAGGAAGAAGTAAAAACTTATTTCCGTTTCTGAAGCATTCAGTATTTAGTATTTAGTCATTCAGTATTTAGACCCTGGGGGTCACAGGGAAGGTTAGAAAGAAATTAATAACTCCACTGAGCATGAGGTTTAAACAGCATGTAGCAAATAACAGTTATTACACAACAAACAAAGAAAAGGAAAAATACCTAACAATAGCTTATTAAATGAATTGTCTCAACTCTGTGGACAGAAGGAAACAAATCTGTGTGAGTATGTGTATGAAAATAACCACATAATTAAAGACAGAAACATAATATAGTTGGCATTTACATGGAAAAGAGGAACAGAAACTCAAGAATTTCCTGAGTCCAGAGTACTTCACTTTAATCACAGAATCACTGAGGTTGCAAAAGACCTCTAAGATCATCAAGTAATCTGTGCACATATGTACATGAGAAATATCATTCTTAGTTTCTTCTTGTTATCACATATCATAGGTCTTCAGTGTCACTGCAGCGTTACACTTTTCTTCATTTATGAAAGGATACTGGTCTGTAGAACACAACCCTTAACATTTTAATACAGGTTTCTTTGGTCTTTTGTTGTTGCTTTTGTTTCTAGGTACATACAAGTATTAACTGCACTTAACTCCCAAGCAAGTGGTGTCCTTGATTCCATTTCATTATCTCTGCCCATCCCAGTAACTTTTGAGCCTACTCATTCACTTCAATGATGGAAGAACAGCCCAGTAAGGTTCATGTCAATGGCTGGTAGAAAAAGACAAGAGACCTAAACCAGTGTTCCCATTGAGGGAAAGCCCAAAGCCCAGCCTCAACAGTCTGTTTTCTGCCACCACTCTGCTGACCAATCCACACTCCTAAAACTCCAAATCACATGCAACAGTTACACAAACCACCTACAACACATTTTTGACCACAGGGAAGTCACAGAAGATAGGGAGGATGTGGAGAGTAAACTCTGTTTTTTGCTGTAGAAACATGCAAGGAACTAGAGGATCCAAAGCATGGGAAACTTGGTGTTATGCGTTCAACTGCTCACTTGTTCATTCTCTAACTCTGCAAATGCAGCTTTCTTGTACAAGAACTGTCTCTGCTTCATTGTGCTTCAAAACTAAATGCAAGACCAGATGAAAATAGAATAAAAATTAAATATGAAAAAGAGGGAGGTGGTACTGCTTAGCATGGGGAATGGTTTGGATGTCTGCGCTCCGACCGTGACAGCGTCTTAACAGAGTGGCTTGCTTGTAAGTATGAAAAGTCTACACTTCCCACTTCTCTCAACCTTTTCCCAGCCAAGGGACCTCACTGACTGGGTGCTTACATTGTATAGCAATGCAGGATATGAGAATGATTTTACACAGTAAACTGTTCCAAAGGTATTTCTTTAACTTTCCAGATTTGTCATGGTAGGCCTAAATGAAAATGGTAATGAGTTTCTATCAGAGTATCAGTAGCTGTAGGTCATTTCTTTCTAAGTGAGGAAAAGACGAGGTCCTTACGACAGCTTCACAATCTTTGAAAGTGACTGGACTCACCTCTACTTCTCTGAAACTCATCTCTCCCCCTATTAGCTGACACTAAAGTACACTGCTTTCAGAAAAAGAAATTAAGAAAATCCAAGATAAAAACAAGTAAAACAGAAGACAACTTGAAAATGGCAACATATACAAGGTGTCTACAGGGGCGGTAAATGCAGGCCCACAGGATGATAACTCTAGGGCTTAATCTAGTCTTTAAAATAATCGATGGGTTCGAATTTTGAAATGCTTCATATCTCCATACTAAAGCTTAACAGCACTACAACAAGGTTTTTTATCACACAACATACTCTCCCAAGTATAACTCTAATTCGTTCTTTTCCAGCTATTTAAAGCTACACATCTGGCTTTCCCTTGTGGTTTTGTGACAAAATCTGATTATGCTACAGAATCTTAAGCACTCCTCACTGAAAAAATAATCAATGTTTCTTTGGACAGAGATACATGTTGAATAACTGAAAGAGGAGAAGAATTTCTGTCATTCTAAGCACTATTTCCATTATTTTACCAAATTAAATTCCTCTATTTAGAGAAAAAAAAAAAAATCTGTGTCAGAAATGGATATTCACAGTCATCCTTTCTGATTATAATTATGTTATCTGCACTTATCAGAGATTCTCTGTGTGAGAATTGCAAAATAGTTTCCATACGGATAAGATAAAGCACAGTCAGACTGACTGAAATGACTTACAATCACATATGAAGTTATGTCAAAACAAGGATGAGATTTTAAAAAAATCTCTAGTCCTGGTAACAAGACCCTTTCTTGAGGACCAGAAATCCATCTGGTCAATATTATGCATAGGTAGTTTCTGTGACTATGTGATGCTTGACAAAAACAGCTTAAATGGCCTGCCTGCACGTCTTTGTTCCATCAAAAGTATTTTCACAAAAATTTGCAAGCCACTCCAATCCAAAATGGATTCAAATGTTCAAGTTCTGCCATGCTGTGTGTGTATATAAATATATATATCTACATCTATGAAGAAGAATCCATCAATTTGATAGCTAAGACATTGAGTATGTAGTTTTCTCATATAATATCATTTGAAGGAGCCCATGGTTATACAGAGACTAAAGAAAAAGAGTATTAATTTCCATGGGCTTTTGCTTTTTATTTTGCATTTGCTGTCTGGCTTTCTCGCCAGGTTTCATTCCTTTCACTATTTATCACATCCATCTCATGTTGTAGTACATGGGTCATCCATCCTTTCTGGGAGGCCACATGAGTCTACTATGAGCCAAGGCTACCTTGCCCTGTCAGCCACACAACCAGACAAATTCATCACGTGGTGAATAGCTACTAGCTCTCCTCCTCCACATATCCCTTGACATGGGTGATGCTGACCTGGCAGCCATTGGAAAAGAGGGTATTGCACAGTACCTAGTGAGGCAGGTGAATTCTTCTGGTGGGAGGTTGTCCCATGCCATTTCTGCACTAGTATAATGACAACATGCTCACATGTCTGTACAAGCCAAGTCCCACAAAACGGTGTTTCTACTGGTAAGGTCAGGTAGAAAGGCAAAATGAAGAGTACTATAAAGAAGACATTGATAGCACAGCAACATCAACATTCATTACAGCATTTGTTGATGTACGTTGAGCCAGAAGCTGGGAAATAACTATTTTCTTATGAAATCATGAGCTAGGTAGGTTAAACATAGCCTGCCTTCAGGCTCTTAGTTATTCTGTGTGATTGTCATCACCAAGAACAACTGAAAATGCAAATTTCTTTTAAAGAAACATTTATCACTGAATTTTTTAAAAATCTGTGTTTTATATTTTAGAAATGGTTTGTCAGCCCTTCTCTACAACAGAGAACACATGAGAAAAATCCATCTTATTTCTTGCATACCTTGATGGCTTAGATTGCCAAGTAGTTCAACTTTGGTTTTGATTTTAGACCAGTGTATCCTAATTAAAAATGACTTCACGCCAGTACTTGTGACCTCAACAATCAAAAACTAAAGCACCACTGAAGTACATATATTTTCCTCACCATAAATCCAAAGTCCCAGGTTTTTATAGTGTCTAGGATGAAAGAAATATGTCCTAGTTTCCCCAAGATTATAATTTTATTATTAAACCAAACCTGGGCTGTGGTCCTGACTCCAGTAAAAAAAATGAAATTAGATATGCTGAAGTTTTAACACCCTGTGGGCTTGAGTTTCAAAAACAGGAAAACCGTGCTCGAAGCCCTCTGACTCTTTTGGAACCTCAAAACATGAACTGATTCTGATGCACACCTGCGAATCTGCTTACAGCAAACTCCCAGTGAAAATGATGAACAAGCTTTGGAATCTGTTCTGATGAAAAAGAAAGGCATAATACCTAAAGGACCGTGCAAACACATGGAGTGCTAATTTTACCTCAGTGGGAACATATATGGGATTTGGGCTATCTACACTAACCATATCACAGCACCACCACGACCTCTCATGCTAAACTGACTAGATCTTTCAGTGGAATAGTCCTCCTTCCCAGTGCTGGATCAGACAATTACATCACATCCAGTCATATCTTCTGGGTTTTAGCCAGTCTGAGTGACTTAGCCTGGCACTGGCATAAGTCAGTAGCCAATCTTTCTGCATCTTTAAAAGGGGATGCTCTATTTAGAGAAACAAATGTGGTGGGAGAAACCACAAACAAGGTGGGAGAATCCTTCAAGTTATTTAAATACGCAATGGGAAGTAGTCAGAGGAGGGTTATCAAGATGGGTGTACTCTACATTAAGCACAGGTAAAGCTGTCTTTGAACAGCTTTAATGAAGTGCTTAAATAATTAGTTACTTTTCTAGATGTTTCTTTTACTTAATGGTCTTCGATAAAGCCCACAGGAACAGCTTGCTTTGGAACCTGTTACAAATAAGAACTGAATCTAAAGAGAAATAAATCTAAGAGTCAGGTCTCCTGAAAACCTTCAATGTAGCAGGCAACGAGCCAAGTTTCTTAGAGGCAGAACACAAACTTTTAAAGCGCTTATTCCTCCTGTAGTTTGAGAGGACTCCTTAAAAAAAGAAATCTTAGACTGGGGGAGAGATTGTAGTAGGAGGGCAAGGGTTTATTTCTGTTGGTTTTTGGGTCCAGTAAATCTGCAACAACACACTTTAATGGCTAATGGCATGATCAAGGCTTTGATCTGATTACATGATAAAGGATCTAGAGGGAATGTTAAACTCAATATGGAATACAGTCTGTGCAAACACAAAGTTACCACATGCAGCCTTTGAAGAAGCACTAGTTTACTAAGCTTGCTTACATACTACAACTGTGGGCTGTCTTTAAGGATATAGTCATTCTACGTTCAACAGGGTCACAGCAAGTTCTTTGGATATTCTAGTGTAGGTAGGGATACATCCGTGGTGGACTAAATTTAAGGCTCTGATTTTCACATCTACACTGAAGTAGGGCATATTTTGAGCTACTTTTTCTCTAATGTAGCCACCAAATAGAATATTATTCTTATTATTCAACTGTCATTTAATTTCCGTTAAAGATACAGCCACTGTAAATTTGCCTTTGAATTTTTATATGCAGACATTCTTATAAAAAAAATGTAATTTAGTATTGATAAAAGATTAAAAGAATTGTTTCTTTCTCCTCCTGAAGAGCCTTTTCCCTTTTTTACCTAATTGCCCTTGACACCACAAAAAAATCTCTAACGTTACTGACACAAATGTAAACCACTATATCCAAATATTACCAAAGTCTGAGTGGGGAACTATGAATATGAATGGATCTCGGTATTCTACCGTGACTCACAATTAATCCTAATGTTGTAGTTTTAACAGATTTGTCATAATAAAAACAGTAAGTTATTTGCAAAAATTATATATCTTAGTAAATTCTCATTATCATAAAGAGAATCAACAAGGATGAGTTTTAGACTGCTACAAAACCATTAATCTACTGAGAATCTAATAAGTTTTTGAGCATGTAATAATATTAAAAGATACAGAACACCCTAATTTGCCTTTAACATGGTTTGCTAATTTCTTCGAAATGAGAAACACTTTTAAAACAGTTTTAAGTTAAAAAATAGCTCAATTTCATGCCTGTAATTTTTATTTGCTTTCAAAACAACCTCAAAGCTAATGCAGCCTCTTACTTCAATGGTTCTGGCAACAAATACATTTTTTAAGAGGCAGAAGTTCAACATTCCAATACCTTGTACATATCAAATAAAATTTCCTACTGACCTTTCACATGGTGATGGGGAAAGCTATATCACCCTTCTAAACCTCTACTTCCTCTCATGAGCTCCATGTGCCTTTTCCATGCTGTCCTATTTAAATATTCATGTAGAAAGACTACTACCATTTCAGCTTCGATAAATCGTGAACAGGTAGAAAAATAATCCATGTAAGACATAAATATCTCATGCCTCTGACTATGTGATTCCTTGCAGGGCAAGGAGAGAGAGGAAAGCAACTGAGAGGGCAATACTGCCTAAGTGAACTTTTTAGTGACCTAAAGAATAGTGACAAAAAGAAACAAGATGACTAAATACTACAAGCAAAGAGAGAACATATACATGGGCTGAATATCCTTCACCTACCTTTGTATTAAACTCTGCTGGAGACGTATAAAAGTCAAACTTTTAAGACTTCTGCCAGCACAATAATAGTGCCAATAGAGTTGGAAATAGATGACCTTCAAAACAACAGAAAAACTGATAAAAGTTCTGCCTGCAGCATTTTTTTCCCCTGAAAGCCAATTAAAACTTTGTGAATTTATAACCTGGTACATTAAATAATAAAGCATTACTAAAAACAAATGGCTTTTGATTCTTTCTGAAGAGACTGTTTGTTAAAGCTCTGACTGAAAAGAGAAAATATTTTAAAAGGAACTCCTAAATATTACAGGGAGTGTCAGGCAGTTAAAACTGCCATGGCTACACATTTCCAATTTGTCCCTATGCCAAGGATAGAGCAGAGCCCACCTACTCATCCCGCAGTGCAGCATCAGCAGGTCAAGTACTATAAATAATAAACAAAAATGGCAGGACTATTTTTGTACTTGGGAGTTTTACTTCTGGAGGCAGGAGGGGTAGAACACCTCTGTTTAACCTTCTCTCATTCTCCAGAAAATGACTTAGAGTTGACTCACCCCAGTCATTACTACTTCCATTTATTGCACGTATTGCACAGGATTAATGTAATTATGAAATTTAAAGTGATTAGACAGTGACATTCAGCCAAATAACACTGTCTGTTGAGGAAATGAAAAGAAAATAAACTAAAGTTCAGATCTTTTCACCTGAAATGGACTTAAGAGAGCATCTGTTTGAAAAGGGGCTATGTAATATGTGCTGTTTCAGCTGAGCTTTGATCATTGTAGTTGAAATTCAGCCCTGCCAGAGGGATGGGCAGAAAGACAACATGCCCATTAAATTAAGGACCTCTGGATACAACCACTTGGTGAACGTCTTATGCTGGCTCTTGTGTTTGCTGCCTTAAATCACCTTTATGTATTACAGTCCTCTCTGTAATGCAGAGAAATGTTTTGGATCAATGAACTACCTTCTATTCCTGTTTGGTAGTCATGAAATGACTCCTGGCTAAATTAAAGTGTTCATAGAATTACAGAAGATAAGGCTGGAAACAAACTTCAGAGGTCACCTAGTCCATACTCATGACCCAAGGCAGCTGACCTACATCTCAAGCATTTCTCACAGATATTTGCTAAGCATGTTCCTAAAGATCAGCACTGATTAAAATTCCCCAACCACTACAGGCGATCCAATCCACTGCTTATCTAAACCCAGCAAGAAAAATCTCTTCTGCCTGTAAGAAAGAACCCATCCTGAATTGCAGAATCTAAGCTGAGAAACATTGGGCTTTCAAGCAGAAAAAAAATTCAGATCAGCTCAAATCCCCAAATAAACAAAGCCAACGTGGCATGTAGGTAATGTGTAGATCATGAAAATCAGCATCTGAGGAACAGCACATTATAGATTTTTGTCATTGTTTTCAGGGGAAAATGAGACTTTTGAAGGTCTTTTTTAAAAACATTCATAGATGGAGCTCCACTCTTTGAAAGGAAATTCCTCTTTTCTTACATAACTTTATAGTGCCCTTAGTGCAATAACTTCAGAAAACGTAAGAAAAAAAGATTAATTAAGAAGGATTTAACACCATCTTTTATGACGTCTATTTCCAGCCAGCAGGGAACATGAGTAACACATTAAATACAACAGATTAATAGAAGCAAAAGCACCATTTGCATGCCTTGCACTCCAATCAGTTGTTTCAGAGAAAGAGGAAGAGCAACCGAGCCAACAAAAGGTATGTTCCTAAGCATGTGAGAGCACAGAATGCAAGAGTACTAAACAGTGCACCACGTTTTACCTGACAAATATTTTACATAGAAAATATACCTTTTTTTTTTTTGTATGTTGATTTTAAATAGAAACTCCCCCACATATTTCTCAAATTGTCCCTCCTTGGACATTATGATGCAAAGATCTCTTTGCAAAGCAGCTTTCCAAGAGAGGTAAAAGGTGTATTTATTTTATTTGACTTTAAATTTTTTCTTTGGAAATTTTGATCTTTCATTAGCATTTCTCATATTTTCTATAGTTTCTGTTTCTTTAATTTTATGAAAGACTCCTCTCCTTGCATCTCTATGCCATTTTTTGATCCAAAATTTTCTTCCTCATTCTCTCTTTTCCTTAAATCTCTAACTTCTAGCTCCTTCTCAGGAACCAAATTTTCCACCACTTTGAAACTCCAGCATATGTAAAAACCATAGTTATAGTTATTAAACTATTGGAGTTGATGCGCATCTTCCACATTTCCTTCCAAGTCCTTCAAGGAAGTTTCCAATACAGAGATCTCAGTTCTGCCATGATTTCTTTCATTTCTGTTCCAGCAGAAAATACTTTCTTCCCCCTTCTCCATTTTGTTTTGCCTGCAAGTGAAGCACCCTTTCTACCCGAGATTAGAGAGTTCCCTTTAAGCTATGCTTTGTTGATTCGTCTTTCTGGCAGGCTATAAAGAACTGTTTGATAGACGCATCTTTCCTGTTTCCTAACACCAGAAAATAAGGCTGGGTAATGTTTAAAGGTCATCTTTTGCTAATGTAACTAGAAAATACTTGTGGCTAACTGGGAGATGATGAACATAAAGCTTCTTCAGTAGTGTCCAGCAGTACATATAACCTACCGCAAAAAATGAAGCCAGGATGGAGAAGAAAAGGAACAAGCAGACTGACAAAGCAGCTGCTTGCTGACTGACAATCAGTAGCTCACTCTTCATTTCCTCCCAATAACCCCAATGACTTGAACAGTTATTAGCTTAACAGGCCAACTGTGGATGTTACCATGGCCTGGAAGCCATAGAGATGTGCCACAACTTCCCAGACTCACAAAAGGAGATATTAAATGTGGACTGATAGCAGGAGTCAACTGCAGGGCAAGTGTTAGATGTGGAGAATGTTATCACATAAAACAACGGAAAACAGATAAATGAAAGATGTGCCTGTATTTGAGAAGAAAGCGAGTCATAGATGCATTATAGAAACAGGAATTATGAATATAAAATAATAATGGCTACATAATTAAATAGCCTGTTAAAATTATTTTTTTCTTGCCTTAATTTTACATCTGATTAAAATTTCCCACCAAAGGCCCTCAAACTAATAGGGCTTTGATTTTGGCAATGCATTACAATTCTGGCAGGTAGCCAGCCTTTCATTTTTATCCATCAGCCCTTTGGTCTCTTCTTCATGTATTTCTCATCTTGCAATATTTTTTTTCCTCTACTCAGAGAACGTATCTAAACAACTAGAATTTTTTGGAGTACAGAAGCATAACTTGGTTTATTTTCATCTCTAACATGAGATGATTTTCTTGCAGATTCTTATTTTTTCTTCAATGATTAGGTTTGTGCAAACATTTGCCTGTAAACAGGACAAAATTATTAGGTATTTTACTTTACGCTGCTGAGAAACTGTCAAGATCCCTAAATATGGCCAAACAGAATTAAGAAAATTAAAAATATTAAAATATTATTTCAAAATTAAATTACATTCAGACCGTTGACAGACACTGCTGATTTTCAAAAATATTTACTACCCAGTACTCAGTATTCAGTATCCATGCACTCAGTACTACATGCATTGCCAGCCCATCTCCAAAATCTCAAAGATTAGTTTACCAGAGCGCTTAAGAACATCACAGACACACTAAACTGCTTTCCTGAACCTCAAAATGTTGAAGTACATCCTTAATGCTTTGTCAACTCCAAGCCTACCTCAATGAAAGGATATCACACTTGCGGTGTTTACATCTTGGTTTTTTCCTGTGAAACTTGGTAGAACTAATTCTTGCTCAAAGCTTTATTTGCAATTGCAGTTAATAACTCATGATATGCTTCTTTTGTCTGAACGATCATTTTTAATGTTACTGTCAGTACTTTTTAATGCCCAGTCCACATTATCCTATGTTAGATTCATTAGAACCCAGATTTACAGGTGTCCATGCTTTATTGATTCCAACTTTCCCCTATATAACCTCTAAACATTGTTCTATTATTGAATCAGCAACTGCACATTTTAAACCCAAACAAATCTATAGTAGATTTAAATTTCTGAGTTAACGGAAATTTCAAAATGTACTTGCCCCCTATAATGACCCTCCTGTAAAACTGTGCAGCTTGGAGCCATCATTCCCTTTTGAGTGGCTTTTATGAAAAACTTATGCTAAAGTAAAAAAAAAATTCCTGGCAAACACCTGCTCATTTTGATACTTGATATGTCCACCACAATCAGTAAGTCTGATCACTCTGATAGCTTTTTACCGGATCTGCTCTGCTGACTCTAACACTTCTCTGTCCTTCCTGTCCCAGCTTCTGCCACAGACCCCAACTTTATTGAACATCAACACCTTATTCTAAGCCCATCTACTTAGTCATAGTTTTTTTCCTTAGAGAATATAAGTGCTAAGACATTCTACATCATTAATACATTAATGGATATACATACTAGGTGTGCTTTTCATACACTGAAACAGCATGATAAAAATATTTGCTAGAAATACCCTGAATTTATTCTATCAATATTTCTCTTTTTATTTGGCACAGATATACAATGTGCAAATATTTTATGGAGTCTGTAAACCGTCCTTTCTGTGACATTTTGCATCCCATCTTTTCCAGTCACATCTGTTGATTCCAATTGGTGACCTACTTCCTGTATTTCTTTGGACCAATTTGTCACTCCAGTCATGCAGCCAAAAGGGTAAATAAAAGGTCTACAATTGTTCCTTCAGACACACCTATTGTTGCTCGTGGTGCTCCCTCTGAACTCGTCAACAAAAAAATTATTGAGGGACATGTAGCAAATGAGAAAGGGTAAACACTGCAGATAAGCTCTGGTCCTTTGGATGTATTTCTCATCATAGCTTTTCTAGAAGCTCCTTGCTTAGGATGGGTTTGTGGCTTGCTTTGATATGCTCACATTATAGTACTCGGTTTTTATAACTATTTTTTTAGCCATATGAATAATTTCCTTAAAAACTGTACAGTTTTGAAAGCTTTCACTCTTGCTGTGAACATTCCTCATTAGAAGTACAGATGTGATGCATTTTAAAACATCTTTTACTGTGTCCTGTGCAAGCTATGAAAATACTGGCAATAATGGCAAGTGATGCCAAGGTTACACCACAAAATCAGCACCTTTTTAACTGCTGCAGACTGTCTACAACCACATTACGGCCCTCAGTCAGCCTCTGTCCCTCTTCACCATAGTACCTGTGCATCATGCTGAGCTGTGAGGTGTGCACTGCAGCCCCAGTAACATTAGAAAAGAGCCAAGTGCTTTGTTGACAGGAATGGACTGAAGCATCTCAGTGTTTTGCTGCAGCACAGCCCATTATCACATTCTTTTGATCTAGATTACCTTGATCTACATTTAAATTCTTATACTGCTATTAACTAGCTGTCACCATGGACCAGCAAACATAAAGAAGTTGAGAGGAAGTCATACCACTGACAGGGTTAGACCAGAGGTCCACCAGAACTTCCTGGGCACTTCAGATAGCATGCCAGCTACAGGATGTTGGTTGCTGCCTAAAAGAACTTCTGCCCAGAAGTTCTTCCACCCATGCTGAGCACCAGACATGTGCCTGGTCTTAAAAGAGCCAGCTGGCAGCAGGCTATCTGTCCTTTGAACCCTGGGAATGTGAAGAAGGCCTCAATTCTTGCTCATTTGTGTGCACAGTGGGAAGGAGAAAGTGAAAGGACAATACATTTTCAATTTTTGCTTTTATAACCTATTTTAGGTAACTCTTCCTTCTCTCCATTATATACTTAGACAATTTCAGTTCATGTTCTATATATTATACATTAGCTAAGCTGATTAAAAGCTTTCAGTTGTAGCTTCCATGTACAAAAGATGTCCCATTTACTGAAGTATTGAGATTCTATTTTTTTTTCAGAAAGTTCCTCACGTGTCCAGCAGAAAAAATATAAATAACACACTCCCTTGAAGTAGCACTGTCACGAAAAGCAATTTGCCTTATAATTATTTGCTTGCTATAGCCATTTACTGGAGCATTCCAGGTACTTGTTCATACGTCCTTAAAAGTCAGATCTGTACATCTCAATGAGTTCTTTTGGAAATTATCAGTATCCTCAATTTTAATAATTTTATCTCTCATTTTTAACATATAAAACTTCAGTCAGCAGTCTGCTTGCTTGCTTCCATGCTACAAGCTTCTGGCAGCACGTACCGACCTTGATGACAGGCTTGGTTCTGTTCCAGTAGATTATTGAAAAAAATGTTCTGATGAAAAAATCAGCTGTGTTTAAATAGCTACATGGTCCGGCCAGACAATTCAAGGGTTTTGGCTGTTTTTTCCTCTTACAGACCCTTATCAGGCCAATATACACATACAGACAGTATTAAAAGGAGAGTTCAGCAATGTGTTTGTGCTTAAGTTTCATGACCTGCCAAACACATTACAGTAGGTGCATTATTGTTGCTCTGTCTTTCCACAGCCAGGCTTATTTAAGAGACCAAGTAGCTTTGCTTAACACTAGTCACCTAAGGTATGCATTGATTATTTCCTTTACATATGACTACACAGAACTTTAACAAGGATGCATATACACTTTAATACTTGTCAACAATTTACTGCCAAAGCAGCAAGGTGGCCGAGAAACTGCCAATTATCCTTCTTCCATGTGCTAAATTATTGCTACATATTTTTTGAGATGGTAACGACAGTGCTGGAGAAAGGACATCAAATGATGCTTAGAAATGTGATACACATTTTCATTTCACACTCCATCAGTTTTTACAACTAGAGCTCCATGAAATGTATGAGAATACTTGGCTAACAGCCATTTCTACTGAGGTGTAAAATAAGGATCAGATCTCCTTTTAGAAGAGTTTCATTTTCTTTACATGACCAAATCAGATGTTGACCTTTTTCCAGAATATATTGTAAATATTCCATACCTCTACCCTACTCTCATTTTATTTTGAATCTCTGAATCCAATTTTGACTGGTTTTAACAGATATGTAATCAATACACATTTTTTTTAAAACAGCCTTGTAAAGCAAAATAAACCAACTCATCCTCCCACTGAACTAGAACTGAAATACACTGAATTATATAATGACTGATGTTAAATCTTTTCAATTCTAGTAAGTTCTTTCCTCATCTTGCACCCTGGTACAAGAAACAAATGTATTATTGCCTTTATCATGGGCAACGTAAAGCTATGGGCACTGGCAAAAACATCTTTTAAATTCAGATTTCAATCTGTCGGGAAAGATTAAAGCTTCATGCATATATAAAAGGGGAACTATAAAATGATAACAGATACATAGCATGGAATCATTATGCTTGAACAGCTGCTGCTTTACCAGTGTAGTAAAGCAGAAAACGTCTTTTACTCACCTCTGTTAAACCAGAAACTTCTCCTTTTGCTAACGGTCTGGTGATGGATGCAGTGTAAACTCTGGCATCTGACACTGGCTGCCCCTTCATAAAATGTTTTCCGGCTTCGTAAATATTCACTTCTACCATTTTACCCATTAACTGAGGATCCTTTGGCACAAGAACCTTTCAAATACAGATGAAGACATAGTTACTGAATATCACAAGGAATGTCAGCGTCTCCAGCTTCCACTCCGAAAACAGATTTTTGATAAACATCAGAGTAAATCCTAAAACGTTAAAATTTTAGTGATTGGCATATGCTATAGCCCCTGACACACTTAACCAGTAATATCTTCAGCTTGCATTCTTCAAAAGTGTTAGCTCAGCTCTCCTCAACTCCAATGAATTCTGTGACTTGTGTTTTATGTTTGATGAGAAAGCTGGGCCTGAGTGCGACATTTGAATTCAGACCCAAACAGTTCCCAAGGGCACTTGTACTACACAATTCCAACAGACTGCTGTAAAGCTTCCCATTTTCACATCTATCCCATGATACTTTTTTTTAAACAAATGTTTTTGCATCTGTAGATGCTTCAGGACAGAAATTATGCCCTTGTTTCTGTTTGCACAAGCTCTTATTTTGATTGCACAGATCCTGAGATGCATGATTGACAATGAATGCCTGTAAAAATGGATGAGTGTGCTTCTTGGGTCAGCAACTAATGCCACCCTTTCCTGAATTTGCACAACCATGACATCAGACAGTCCCATAAGAACTTCACCAAAAAGACACCACATAACAGATGTTCCTAGGTCACACATGTTACTAAAGAAAGAGCCCAACATTCAGGAGAAACATTCTTTGCTGGAAGAACAAATGGTATAGAGAGGCTTGAAAAAAGAGGGAAGCAGCTAAAAAAGAAAAGTGGAATCATTTCCCAATTAAACAATGAAAAACTGAATCACAGGGACGTATTTAATCACATTTACTTGAAGCTCATCCACACACAAATACAAGCTTTACAAAGGTGATGAGCACCTTCGTCTAGCTTGATTTTTGGATGCTGAAATTGAAACACCTTAAAATGGCTTGATTTTTAGACTACATGTGAAGAGGATTTTCAGAGGAAAACTCTGTGCCAACCACATTTGGAGAGCATTTTGTTGCCAAACAGTGCCTCTCCGTTTTAATCTATCAGAAGTGTTGGTTGTCCCACTTGCAGGAAACCATCGCTAGTAGTTTCCCTTTCTCCCTGAAGGACCAAGATGTTCATGACTGTAGGAGTTTCCAGATCTCAAGATTCTGTTGAGCTTCCTGAGCATCCTCCAAGAAAAGCAGACATCTTTGCCTTTCAGAGATGGGCAGGCCAAGATTAATTTGAACTCAGCGGCAAACACAGAGCCAGGCTCCTAATGCTGAGACATTATTACAGTGTGACTAGATCACCGTTCTTCCCACATAATTCATCTCAGGCAAATTTAAATCAAAGGATATTTAGGTAACTAAGTACCACTGGGCCTGTGACCTCTGTAAATCTTGGTATCTCCATAGGCGAAATGGCAGTAACTAAACCTAAATCCTCAGGGACAGATATGGGTAAGTAACTACTAATTCAGAAAGAGGTTCAATGAAAATATCTGGGAGGTACTGCAAACAACCAAGCAGCCAGGCTTGGCGTACACCCATACATTTTCTGATATAAGTATTTGTCAGGAAAAAAAACCCCAACCATACTTCTAAGAAACAAAGTTATACCAACAGACACCGTGATCTTGACCGTTGCTCTGACAAAGTACCCTTTGGCCAGTTTAGACAACTTTGTTCAATAAAGTACCCTAAGCTACATCACCAAAGCCTCCATGAATGCAAGCTGTGGTTCTATCACAAAGTCTGTCAGTGTAGCTCTACTGATGTGGCTTTAACAGCACACTCTTAATATAGATGAGCTTAGCGAAGAAAGAATAGGTTTGATAAGCATTTGAGTTAACAGAACATTACACCAGGATTCTGAGCTTCAGCTTCCAAAGTATAATGTCATATTTAGTGACTCAAAATTGGTTTTCAATTTACTATAATCAAATTTACTGCTATTGAAGTTAGCCACTAGCACCAAGTCTTGTGCTTACCTGGGCAAACAGTAGGATATTATCCTTGTCAACCACACCACACACAAGATTTTAGGGAAAAGACATATATTTTAATGACGGAAAGCATTTCTTCAATAATAAAATTTAAAATTACTCCCTATGTTAGTATTTAATGTATTTTTTACCAGCCCCAATCAGGAGCTGTATTAGGTGCTGAACAAACACCCCATAAAACATCCATGCTTCTTTTTTGCACATAGTGCTTTTCCTTTAATTAATGCAATTTTCATAAAACAAGCACTGAACACTAAAAAACCCCAAGCAATTTCTTTTTAATCTCTATATGGAAAACCATGTTCCTCAAATCTGACTGATAAGCTACAAAAGCAAGAAACAGCGATACATAAGATTTAGAGGTTAGAGGTGCAACCAAAAAAATAAATTTAAAACAAAGAAATGTGGAAAAAAGAAGGTAGTGAACCAGATACAGAATAGAAATAGGTATTTCAGGAGCAGTAATGTTACTCACTACTAAGCAAATATAAATAAATAAATGCTATTACATAACCTGGAACCAGAAGAGAGCATTGCTCGTGACTACGTAAGCACCGCCTTTTACCAAGAGCCTCTGCAGGTTCAGAAAACTGAGTAACTAAAGGTAGCAAAAGCAAACTGTAGACAGTTCAGTGCAAAAAAACGGAGAAAAAGTCAAAGGCAAAACCAGAATGAAATCATGACGATTCAGAACAGTCAGTTTTATTGGTTTTTCAACACGTTATCTGCTTTCGAGCAAAAAACCAGCTTTGTGGAACAGATGCTGTACTTCCTTCCTAGCCCAAAGATAATGTTTCTGTGTGGAAAGAATTAATTTATAGGAAGGACACAGAAGGACATACAACATACCAGGCTGAAATGTTAATTTAAATACGTTTCTGACCCTTCCTGTTGTTTGAAATTATGTTTTTTGCAAATTGCATTGCCTGAAAGGATTTTCTGAAAGACGTGTGGAAATTATCAAGATTGAGCTACTCAGAAAACAATGCTTTGGAGACAGAGAAATTAAAATTACTGCAATAATTAACAGCTTCTGAAACCATTCTAATAATGTTTTTTAGATCTATAGCATGTATTCCCCTCATGCTGCATACTCAGCAAGCCACCGTGTATTTCTTAACATAATATCAGGTAAATTGTGTTTATAACACAGAAACAAAATATCTCACGAACAACTCTTGATGGTCACATCTTTCCTGGAAAATGTTTCTTATTTCTTGTCTTATTTTCGCACTATGGCATACTGTGTGGCTGAGATTATTAGAAAGCAAAAATAAGACAAAAAGATCTCATTTTATTTAACTGTACCTGCTCGTAGAAAGGATTGTGAGCAACATAGTAATTGGAATCAAAGGATTCTTCTGTTACCAGAACTCTCTGCCTCTCACCAACCTGGAAAATAAAAAACAAGACTCAGAAAACAAAAGTAACAAATTACACTCAGTAGAGAGCTGCAACTACAAGCAAACACTCTTAGCAGAAATAGTCAAATTCTCTGAGGAAATTCTGTGTCAGCAAGAAAGCAGGGCAGAGCATGTCCTAATTCAAACAGTCTAAAACTGACAGGGTTAAAAGTCAGAACTGAGGGTTAGAACTGTGGTACTGCAATGGCTTAACATAAAAATCCAGTTCAGAAACATAAACTGATTTTTACTTATTAACACAATAACAAATAAAAATGTCAGATGTATACAGAGTCCATTATGGCTTCATCCAACTAAGGAAAAAAATCCCCTTCAGCATAAAATTCTGCAATCAACCACCCAAAGGGTAACACTGTTGCTCCCCCGACACCAACAGCCCCACCACAAACAAGACACTTGGCAGCACCAGAGAGAAACACGGAACTACAGCACATCACATAACTTCTGGATGCCATCAAGCTCATCTATTTGCCTTCTTTCTTCTAAAAATGTCTTACTTACAATGACAGGGCACCTCTTTATCCCTTCTTAGTGATTTCACTAAGCTGTACTCAGGAGATGACGCTGACTTCCATGACAGTGGAGTCAACCTTGCACGTTTACAAAGACTCAGTGAAGAAGAGATTTTAACAGCTCACAGACAGAGCGATACTAAAGGCCAAATAAACCTTTCAATTATGCCTCCCACCTTCCAAATGCACTAACGCAGTGTAAAGTCTTACAGTTAGTTAATGGAAGACCCCAAGACAAACTGGTTGCATTTAGGCACCAAGTAGATACAAAACAAAATCTGACTATCCCCAAAGTTCAAAATCCCCCAAACAATACCTTTTGATTTTGTCCATTACTGAGTTGTATAATGAAGTTTATAGCCAAATTTCTGCAAACCTTAGAGGACATTTAGCTCATATGATTAGTCTGAGCCCATCTCTTTTCTTTCATCTACATGTTCCCTGGATTCTTTCCAAACTATTTGACAAATGCATTCTGCAAATTACAACTGTCTAGCAAGTTAAACTTACTCACTGATTTTATTGCTATTTTGAGAATCAAAAAGGTTTCCCATTTAACTTTAATATCTGTGGGCGATAGAATCAAGACCCTCTCCCCTCCCTGAAAGACTCCCACCACATCCTAGTGGCAGCCGTTGTGTTTTAAGGTCTCCATCATAAGGTCCATGTGAATTAGCAAGAAGATGTAGATCAGATAATAATATTTTGATTTTTAAGGCACGACCAGTAAAATATAAGATTAGGATTTTCTCTAACACTCAACGGTAGAAAAAAAGAACATGAAGAAATAAGAGCAGCAGTATCACATCTACATTCCAGTATATATATGCTGTATATATGCTTATATATATATACACACACATGAGATAAATATTAATTCTCCACTTGTCAAACAGAAAGACTTCATGAAGTAACTTTTGCCTGCCCTTCCCTGTGTGCATACCTGGAGTATTCCCAAAGTAAACCCTTGGGAGCGGGGCAGGCAGTGAGCACCCTGCTCATCTCCCCAGAGGCAGCTGGAGTTAATTCCCCAGGACCACAAGTGTGGCCTACGCGGCAGAAGGGGCACAAGCCCCAGTAAGAAAATCCTAATAGTAGAAAACAAGTATATGTTTTGCATAAGTCGTTTAAGAGTTGTTTACAGCTCATTTAAAATTTCTCTGGGAAGTCTGTAATTACAAATAACAGATAAACATATTCAAATTTTAGTAACCTAAACCCAGTGTAACCATTTAGCATTCCCCTAAACAGTAAGGTGTTTTTTTCCTTCAAGAAAACAGTTATTTAATTCGAATCCCTAGAGAAGTTTTGCAAGTACATCTCAAGAAGGCACTGGAGATAACTATGCCACTAATAAGATTACAGGGAACATTTTCCCTGTTTTACCGTTTCCATATGTGAGACCACAGCTTTAAAAATCACAACCCAGTATCTCCTGCAGCACTACAGCACCAAAGTCCCAGATGTCATGCGGTATTATGAAAAAGAGGAGGACGAAACGTTAGACAACATTCACCCTTGGGGAAACATGTTACCACTGAGAGGCACCAAGGCCAATCACCAAGCCATGGCCTCATGATGTACTCCTTACTTACCGACACCATAACTTTGCAAAACCAGCTCAAAGCAATACTGGGTCTGTGACTCATTCCACAATTGTCTTCTCGTTCCCTGGTTCTCTCTGGTCATAGTGTTCTGCTTTCATCACCTCTATGAATCCTGCCTGTGAGGTAGTCTAAGCTACGGGTGTTATCTTCATACTCTCACACGACCCAATAGCAAGCATGATATGCAAAAAAAAAAAAAAGGTAATAGTAATAATTAAAAAAAAAAATCAGAGGGAAGAAGAGAACAACTGTATTTGATCATTTGAGATAAGCAGAGTTTTCTTCGAAGATACATTGCCAGTTTTTCTTATCTTTGCTTCTGCGAGCTCAGATCTCCATGCCATAGTGTGCCAGACAGAGCTTCTGGGCTCAGAATTGCTTGGGAATGGGCAGAAATCAGGAAGACTAAATTAATCACATAGCATCAAAACTGTGGCATTAGAATTGAGTAGCAGAAGCGCAGAGGAGCCAAACAGCCTAGACCAATTTACAGCACGTACACACATGATACCAAGATGGCAAACTGTCCAGGTAAAGCCAGTAATCGTTCACTTGCTCAAGTTACGGGATTTGTAGCCTTGGCCAAGGCTGAGCTCACAGAGAAAGATGATATTCAGCTATTTGCAGACTCTTTTGCCATAACAACAGAAAAGGAAAATTCCTTTTAATGAGTCAGGCCATTGGGTATTCATGATCTACAAGACTAATTGGCTGCACGCATTTGTAAGACAGAAAATGACAATCTATCCTGCATCCAAGTATAATTAAGCAGAAATGTAAGTACGCAGAATGCAGCTTTGGTATTGAAATTTGTTCAAGAAGTGGAATATGTCATCATTTCTGCAATTATTCCCCTGGGATCTCTAAGTGCCTAAGTTTCACCTCTCACAGAAAGAATTTAAATATGCAGAAACCAGACATGATATCTAATAACAGTCATAATTATAATAACCTTTGATGATTTTTTTCAGGCATGTACCAGCAGAAGTAATTCAGTATCTTATTTTTATTCCTATTCTTTCATCTGCTTCCACAGGTATACTTGAGTTCCAGCTCTCAGGGAACTACAATTCTGACAAAGTATCTGGAAGTGTGGAAACTCCGCTCTGGCATCTCAGTTTGGAAAGATTCCTATAGAACTAGGATTTTTTTTATTTATGAAGGATAACGTGAAAATAATTACGAATGACAGCAAAAAACTTGGCTGGCAAACTCCTCCATCCCAAGATCACATCATTTACATAAGGAGAACTTGTTTGCACTGAAAATAACGCAACAAGCGCTGCTGGTCCTATCACTTCCTACACTGCAGCTGTTGCCAGGTAGATCATAAATCTCAGAATTAGTAATCAAATAATGTATAGACTTTTATTGCATTTATTCTACAGGAAATTCTGACATGATAATTCTATAACTCAGTTTTTCCTTTACCAAATACCATAAAAAGCAGTTTTTTCCAGCTGGCTGGTTTTCTAAAATGAATGAATGGTAAGAACTGTCAAACATCCTTCTGGGTTGCAGTCAAATTAGGTTTGGTTTTTAAACCAAAACTGACTGAATCACATAAAACCCAAGACTGGTTTTTACATTCTACAATAGTATGGGTGCAAAAAACAGGCCCTGTTCGCATGCTTTGATAGAATATTGCTACATAACTTCAACAACGGCCTGCTGTAATTATACTCAGATAATTTATGCTCCTAATTTTTGTTTTTTGTTAATGAAAACTATTATTGTTCCAGTTTGATTCATTACTTATTACAGCCAGTGCATGTGGCACGTGATCTTTTTCACCTTTTCCTTACTTTTCTTCTATCTGAATATTGCTAGTTTTGTTTTTAAGAGTCTCTCTCTGGCTAAATATATATATATATANCACGCTTCACATACAGCCATCTCCATCGATTTAGAGACAGCTGCCAAAGCCTCCTTTCAGTTTGAGTTCACTTCATAGTGAATCAATGAGCACCTCTCCATTCATGTTGAAGGAGGTTAGCTTGGATTCTGACCCCAAACCTCGTGTAGCATACTTAGTATAAGGCTTGGAAGCCACACAAAAAGCTACTTTCCTTTATTTGTTATTTAAATACATCATAAAGCAGGTAATAAAAAAAATATACAGTGTCACTATTTATGGGTTTATGTTTTATCTGGTTATTCTGATGTACAAAGTATTTCTGGTGAACATGCATATTTTGAACTTTACTAAGTAAAACCGAGTTGAAGCAAAAGTCATCTGAAAAGTGTTTCTTCTACAGCCATTTTGGTTAAATTCTCTCCTGATTTTTCAGCCGTGGTCTAATTATTTAAAACATATTTTAACAATTATGCAGATGAGGTTGCAGTGTCCTTCCCTACAAAGCAGAGAACTCCTGGACCTACTTTTTATGAATCATGTTTACCCATCTGCAACTAGAAGCCAAATTTCCTGAAAATTATAATTAAGCATTCTCTAAGCCTTCTACTTATACATGGTAGGTGTTTTTTCCTCCTGACAGATGTGCCTATGTATGCCACAACTGCAGAAAACACAAAGTTTGTAGAAACTTACGACGTGGTCCCATTTTGATGATATTAGAACACATCTCTCTCCCAAGTTTCCTTTGTACTCCTTTTTTCTGCTACTCAGCAGCACTCCTCCAACATTCAAGGTGTAGACATATCTCCATTTCTGAGGATAGCACTGGAGACAAAGAATGGACTTGTCTAGGAGTTTTCCTACATAGTTGTTAGGGTTTTATATGTGGAGATTCGAAAGGAGTAACATGAAAACAGTTCAGCTCCTGACACTGGCAATTTTTGTGCTAGGACAGAAATACTTTTCTAGCATGCTGCACAGACAGCCATCACTTTACTAGGGCTTGTGCTATCACTGCTGTCCATTTCTAGATGGGGAGGTGCCTCCTCTCTTACTATGTTATGTTTAGTGCACAAGTCTACACAGAAATGCAGCAACAGTGATATTAATATTCACAGTGATATTTACATTATATGAGCATCAATTAGATTAATCTTTACAATCTGCATCTGGCCCATTTTACACCCGAGGACGAGAACCTGACCACTCTAGTGGTGCAGATCAAGCTGTAGATTCACCACAGAGATTTCAGATATTCCTACTTCCTCCTCCCAGACTTACACAATGTTGCCTCAGTCCTGCAACGCCATCAATTAGCAAGGGAAACAGAATTCTCAATCTCTTACATAGATCTGTGTATGAACTACAAGTAAATCTGTTAAAAAATGGTGGATATGACTGGCCCCACTATCCATACAAGACTGTTTTGTACTTATGTCCACCGTGGCTAAATTTTACCGTTTCACACTTGCTATGAGTCAGTGTTTTTCCCTTACTTACATTGCTTAGTTTTTTTGCAGCCTTGGAAACAGCATTGGGTGGTCGTCTCCACATGTAGGAAAGTACTTCGCTCTTAACTAGAGAGCTCCAGAATCTCAACTGAAAAGCAGCGAATGTTCATCAAGGTGTCTCATTTCACTGTCAACCAACAGCTGACTTTGTCAAACCACCATTATTAAACTGCTCATCTTTAAGCAAAGTTGCAGGAGTTTTATTTTAAAAGGATTAGGTAAAAGGTATGATTTATAAAATACTATCTAAGCAAACTGCCTTTTTTTTCTGTTTTAAGCACACACGCTTCAGACACACCGCTCTTTCCACAGCGTCATTCAAGAACTCAGAATGGACACAGGCAACAGATGCCCACAGGACAAGCGCTTTCAACCATTTTCCAGGCTGGCTTGAGGCTGTGCAAGCAGGAAGGAAGGATTAGGTATAAATTAAAAGACAGCCAGCTCTAATAGCACGCAATCAGCATAACAAAAAAGTGCCTCAGACCTTCAGTAGCAGGCAATGCAGCTCATTAAAAGCAAGTGAACACCTTCTCTCTGGTCCCCTTTCGAATTTGTTGGCACAGCTATGGGGGGGGAGAAGGTAGGGAGAAAAGGAGGCGAGAGATGGAAGTAGACTGCTTCTGCTTTCTTGGCCCATTGCTCACGCTTCAGGGTAAATAGATCCTTTCTGTTACTGTGCACCTGCATCTGACTGCTTCATTCTGATTTGGTCTCCTGCTGTGAAAATGTAGCTTCTTCTAGCACATGCAAACCCTGCCATGCAGCTCAGATGAAAATTATATTCAGAGATGTGAGCGGTGACCTAAAAATGACAACTGGTCCTCAAAATATCTGATTCCTTTTAAATTCTGTAAGGTTGCGTTTCGCTTGTCTCTCCTTTTCACTGCCTAGAAAAGAGGTAATAAACGTAGCATGTTGACAACTCTGTCATCCTACCTTTCTCAATTTTATTAACTGTGCATAATATTATAAAAGGAAAATAAGTTTTCTGAAATGGGAGCTATATATTGCCTCTTAAAGCAGTCTCTCCTGTTTGGATCTTTCTGCTGTAAACTTGGGCTTAAGCAGCCAAAGGATGAGGTGGCAGAATCAGGCTTTATTCTGGATCCAGCACAACGTTGCTAAGGGACTCGGGCTGTTTCCTTGTGCTTTCTGAAACTCCGTTTCCACATGTGCAAAATCCAATTCTGACTGTTACATAGCTCATGTAGTAGTGTCCACAAAGCTGGAGAAGTTGCTATAGCAATATAAAATACTCTGTGCAGATCTGGTATTTGAGGCTATCGTGTAGCATGAGCACTCAGCAACTGCCTTCATGTAATACTGGCAAGAGCCTCTCCCCTCTTTTTTCAGATGATCTAACAAACTCCATAATACTGTGGTAAATATCTATAGAAAAAGTCTAAATGTAACGATAAGTTCAAAATAGGAGCAAGAAACATTTGAGCATGTAAAGTATGTTTAAGGTCTTGCATTCATACCCTTAACAGTTCACAAACAAAAATCTACACAGCCAGCCTGCCCTTAGCAAACCTGACATTTAAAATTAAGTATAGGAAATTATACTATTAACGCTGAATTTCTAGAATGGAAGATGGAGTTTAGAGGAATCTTTTAAAAATATTTGCAACTTCCAGCCCTTTTGGCAATCACACGGACAAGTAAATGGGTATATGGGTTCTTTAAATTTTATTTGCTTTCTGTTAACAAGCTAAGCCTGTGGTGAAGTGAGGCTACCAAGCTTAAAATGATAGTCTTTGTTTGGAAAGGCCATCCTTTCAACTTCTTCAGTGAAATTATTTAAAATTATTTAAGATTGGCTGTTTTTGTTGGAAGCAATTCCTTAGGATACACTGCAGATTTCCAAGTGCTTTAAGCACAATATGAAGTGGCAGTTGCTAAGGCAACAATATGCAATTCCTGTTTCTGTGATCTCTTTTAACAGCTGCATGAGCCCAGACAAGTACCGGTTATATGAGAGTTTATAAATCATCTTGGTAAATACCCTATCAAATAACTTCTCCAGAAATTACTTTAGGAACTTGCAATACCAATCTGTTTTCTCAGACTAAAGCCTTGTCTACACTGTGGAAAGAAAACTGCTCAGCAGGGGCTCTGTCAGAAGGGTGCTGATGTAGCACAGGCCGATGTAATACCGTGTTCAGCACAGATTCAGCATCACCAGCTGGTGCAGAGAATTGCCAGTAATAATAAAAGGCCCTACCATAAGCATAACTTCAGTAAATCACAAGTAGAACTGCATGTTGCTTCCTCGTAGACAGGAGAAAGTGGGAAAACGTTGGCAATAGGTGAAAATATTGGATGCGAGAACACAGATGACAAAGAGAAGAGAGCGTTGATACAAACCAAGTCAGTACCATCTTCCCTGACATGATACTGGAGTACCCACAGTAAGACTGGGTGCCTGATATTTTTTAATCAACTACGCTAAAAATACTGCTCCAAAAAGATGGATTTCTCTGGGAAACATCAATATATTTTTTCTGCTCGTCCTACAACTGAAGCCAATGTTCTCTGTTCATCTCATCTGAGAACAAAGGAAGAGCAGATGGGATAAAACAGAAAAATCAAAGGTCCAAAATGACCCTGTACACAAACCCAAACTCAAACTTCTGACCCAAAATCCAACAAAAGCTGTATTAATACATTTAACAACACACACTAAATATGGAACATAACACCGTTGCAAGTTAATTAACTGAGAATACAAAATGGTGGCACTGAAAGAGTTAAAAAAGAGGGTATAAATATGTATCACCTTTCTTTTCAAAAGAATAATAAAACTCTTTTTGCATATATGAATCACAGGCTACTAAAAAAGCATCCGAACATCATCAGAAGCTGATAATGTTAATGAGGATGGGATAATGATATTATTTCTTTTTATTTTGAAGGTAGCCGGTACATGATCAAAAATTACACACTTCAGGGGTTTTCTTCAATCTAAGGCAAGGTAAGACCCTGGAACTGCTGACACTTCTAGAGGCATAGTGCTGAATGACAAATAACATCAAGGGCTTACAGAGGGACCAAAGTGAATGATTCATTAATGAGTGATAAATGCAGTATGACTTCATGTTGTTTAGAATTTAATAGTCACCACTGTCAAACTAGTTGTGATGCATTTTACTATTTTTAAACAGTATGCCAATTATTTGCCTATAAAAAAGGTAACCAAAAGAAGCATCTCTTCATTAGCATACTAGAATAATAATTCTGACCAATTCTTTATTACTCACTAAAGGAAGTTAAGAGAGAGCAGTTCAAGAAAATAATAAGATAGATCCAGATGCTCTAGAAGAAAAAGAAAAAAATGATTACGGATTAAGTTTTTCTTTCTAACACCTTCTTTATAACCTACTCTGTTCTCAAGGCTACCATGGAAATCTCCGTTGTGTGCTGTTGTATACACCTGAGCACACTACCCTTTGCACGACAATCAGAAACGAGTATGTCGAATTAAAGGCCTCACTACCTTGTAAATTCTCTTCAACACCTACACCACCGTGTGCAACCTCCTCCTCTTAAAAAAGTCCTTACTTTGCCCATAAGAAATAGTTAAAAATTGAAAGACAGGGGGTTTCTACAATCTTTCAAACTAGGAAGTAACATCCTATGCTGTAGCAGAATTTTAACAAGGCGAAAAGTGAAAAAAGCGGTACAATTTAATTGCAAGTGAGATTAACAACAAGAAACATGCTATCATCTGTAATGCAGGTGTTATGATCATATGATACCATTCTAAAAACCTAGTTTTTAATAAAAAATTACAGCTGGCATCAATGTTTTGGCTGCTGTTATGCTGTGCATATCACATCCCTGATCATACTATTATGCTCCCACTTAGGAGGTTTCACATTCCAAACCAAGTGTATCACAATCACTACAAGGTTTGGATACATACACTAAACAATACAGTAGCTAAACAGGCCTGAAACTTCTTATGCTACGAAGAATTTGCTACCAGAAAAGAAACCGAAAAAAAGAAGATTCTTCAGCAACTGCACAATGGATTTTTTCCGTGTGGGTGTAGCAAGAGAAACGATTAGAGGCTAGATTTAAGCGTTATCAACATATATGAAAATGGCAGTTCAGAGGGAGATTTACACATTGCTCAATAGTTTTGAACAGTCAAGGAGGGAGCAGCTCTGTCTGTCTCTACCGTGTTTGCCGACCTCCTTTGAGGATGTGAAATGGGGCTTCAAGAGTAAAGGATCTTCCCATACCTCTGTGACAAAAGCCAAGTAAATATAACAATTCTTCAAGGAGAAAATATTATTTCAAATTTCTATTTATGGTCATTCCCTTTTGTAAGTAATCTGCAATTAATCACAGTCAAAATGCCACACAAAACCAGAGGCATAGGAAACAAATCCCCATTCATTAAAAGAAATGTATTAATGAATGGGGTACACTGGGCAGGAATCACTGTTGTATTCCTGTAACTGCTGTAAATCCTGTGTTCTAAGGGTCCAAAACCATATGAATGTGAATATATGAATGTACCAAAATTATGCAGAAATACTTGTGAGAGAAGTCTGCCCATATATTTGTTTTTGCCGTTGCCTTCATTCAATCTTGGATCATACCAGAAGGTCAGTGGTATGCAGCATTTTGCTTTCCTGCCCTGTGTTTCCTCCTTTCACAGCACTATTTTCCCCATACCTGACAGGAACGAAAAAGTTGAGTAAGACTAAACAATGCTCCCAATCCTGAGGAAAACTTTTCAGTAAGTTTAGACAAAAAACACAAGAACAAGACTTCTCCTAGCTTCTTTCCTCCTGCCTGCACCTCACTGAATTGCCCAACACCTAATTTAATCTTACTTTTCTACTACACTTGGCTGAAGACAATTGCTCCTTTTTATTTTCCCTAGAAACTGCTTTGATCCTGAAGGAACTTTATGAACATGCCTCATATGTGCAAGAGGAAGCAGAAACCATTGTGTTAGTTGCATCCATACTGAGATGCTCCAAGCACAGAGAGACGTGATGTCCCAATGAAAAAAATGAAGCTTACCGTTTTCCACTTCCAACACCTATGCCCCTTTCCCCTCTTACACCTCTCTACTGTACACCAGTAAAGCCAGCAACACAAAAAGCAGCCGGTTGTCGAAGGCAAAATGCCAGTAACTAACCCTTTTAAAATTGCCTTTTAAACAATTCAGGTGGGGCACAAAATAAACCAGTCCTAGGTCATCTTGGTCACCTTTATGCTTTATGAGAATTCTGGATCACAATCAGTCCCTCATCATTAGTGCTTTATCTCTTTATGTCAGAAGCAGTAAGAAGAACACAAACTAGTTCTGGTGAAGGGACCACACAAAACAGGTACATAAGACAGGAGGAAAGCATGATATTTAGATTTTACACAGTTTCATGCAACTGTGAAGAAAGAATTGCTTGGCATAATAGCTACAGCTGGGTTCATCAGCCTTGCTGGGGAACAGGTCCCAGCTGATGCATGCTTCATATTGCACGAGCAAAAAGGATTGCCAAGAAAGCCAGCGTGGGGTCCTGAGTTTTACTACAGCACACTAAAGACATGGGAATTAATCTTACCATCTGAAAATAGGAGGGCTTCTTGGCCGAACAATTTTAGGACTGCTCTTCTAAAGGATGTAGTAGAAATGGTACCACAATTTATCACATGAAAGCTGTTGTATCTTCACATGAACTAATTATTTTGATTCGGTTCTAACAAAATTTTAGCCAGTATCTTCGGCATCTGACTGATCCTCCATGCATTCGCACTGTAGTTCTTCTGTCTTCCCTGGCTATTATGGTAAAAAATGATACAAACACCTCAGGGACACTCAGGTTTCTCAAGCTCTAGAAGCTTGACAGGGATTGCAGTGAAGGCAGGGATCATCAATGGAAAGCTCTGCACAAATTTAATTGAGAATTACTAGAAATTTTGTTTAAATATATGCAATTGAAGAACTTTGAGACAAAAGGAACTGGACAAGGTAAGTGCTTCTTAGTATTTTTTTTTACAATTCTCTATTCTTCATTAAAGATTACAACAAAAAAAATGAAAGACAATTTCTTCTTACTTACGCTTGGACAAAGTTGATACTGTCAGAGCTGAATGTCAAGATTTTAGGACACGATGAACATCATATGCTAGTGACTTGATTAGTGGTTGGAACCAGAAAACGGCAGTAACAGAACTCGGCATCACAAAAGCTTTACATTGGTTTTGTGGAATTTAAGGGCAAACCTCACCGTGCTCATCATCACCATCAATTAGTTCAGCAAATCACCCAACTCTGCCAGCTTCAGATGCAAGGGCAACGTTCCCCATCTGATGGGAGAGGGAAGGAGGCTGTGCTGATTCCACACACTTTTCAGTGAGCCAGGCTGGGAGCTGGCAGCAAGAGGCTCTCATAGCAGGGGACAGGTTTTCTGTGGTGAGAAGAAGCCATGCCATGCTTCAGAAGCCATTGTAACAACTCCTTGAACTCAGCAGACGTTGCTTACTACCATATGCTACAGGATAGCTTTTGGCAACATTGGATCCATTTTATACAATTAGGGCAGGGTCATCTTTTTCTCCAGCTCTCCTGTTTATTACATTGGTATTTAAACTACACAGGCACAGTACATGAGTATTTACTACTGGTGTATTTTCTCATTAATAAGCATGCCTACCACAAGTGCTACAAAAGGCATTATATCAAGAGGAAAACAGATTGTTGCTTGGAAAGCCTAAATTTCTAGCACAGCCTTAGAGTTCTAGAAGAGTATAATTAATAAAATAGATACCTTCTAACTCTTAATATACTACGTTCAAAAACTATTATTAAATGAAAAGAGTCTCTATGCCTAAAAAAGTAATGGAATAGCAATTTTTTCCAAACAAACAGAAACTCCACCCACCTTTCAAACCAACATTTAACTGTGATTATCAGAAGCGTCACAATTAATTCAATATGAAAGTTGGACATATCCCTATATTGCTTTTTTAAAAATTATTTTTCAAGATCACAGATTAAAAGAGCTTACAGACATGTCTGCCAATAAAACCCTGTCGTTCTATAGAGTGGATTTTGCTGTGTTCCATTATGTTTGAATGCCAGAGTAGAGCTTTTGCTATGTTTTCGAGGAATATTGTTAAACTCTATCTCTGAAGAGTGCTTCTGATAAAGGAATATCTGCCTTTCACTTGTACATAATCAAGGACAGAGTTTCTTCAGGAACTGGTCACATTTGTATTTGAAGCACTTTGAAAGCACATTTTTAAACTTTTGTCATAATCATTCTGACCCCTTAATAAATTTGTCAAACTTTTTTTCCAAATTCTTTTAAGCTCCAACGCAGTGAGTTAAGCCAGAGTATGGGCCACAAGTGACCTGAAGGTCCTTCGCAGGGCAGAGAAAAAGCTCCCAAACCAAGAAATCCATCTAGGTGTGTCTCAGGGCTGCTTCCTTTTATCAAGGCCAAATGGCAAAGCAAGAGATACGAAGGCTGATGACTGCTGGTACCCAGCAACCTTCACACAACAGGAGCCTGACACTGACTGCAAAGTCCAGTATTTACAAATGGCACTAACAAGAGGGACTGATTAAAAGAAAGCATGGACTTAATACAGAGGCAAGGAAGGTGAGGGGGCCTGGTAAGTCATGTTGTAATTTCCTTGTCATATAAAGAGTCCTTTGCTAAGAAGGGGCTTTTAGCACTCACAGGTTGACATTTTTAGATGGTTGGTACTGGTAATAATTGCTCACAGTTGATAGTCCCCCTGCTCCAGGGTTGAAGAAGAGGTAATGCCTCACTTTCTAGGAAATTATTCATGACCCAGCTTCAGTGAAGAAGAGGTTAGCCTCTCACAGAGGCTGAGATGAGTTATGTGATCCAAACTCAAGAGAGCATGAAATAAATGCAGAACCTGGGAGAGAGGATATGCCATTTCATTTACACAAAGAGAAAGGAGATTGAACAAGGAAAGAAGGTGGCAACATAAAATCTGTTTATGAAAGATGCGGATCAAGTAGAACCGAGTATCTGGAAGGGCTTTTTGCAAAATACAGATCAAACAGCATTATCTGCTCGTACTTCAGGCTTCTCATGCATCAAGTATAAATTATTGCATGGAAGAGAACATGCTTTCAGAATCTGTTTATTGAAGAGACTGAGGCACAGTTAGCTGCACAGCTCTCAGAGAGAATCAGCTTTAGGCCTTGTCACATCAATGATTTATAGGGTGACACCAGGGAAATCAATTAAGTCCTCTACGTGCCCCAGTTTTCCCATCTGTAAAATAGGGGCAAGCCGTTATTCAAGCAGAGTGCTTTTCCATTTTATAGCCTTTCTTCTTGCATTTGGGGGTTCATCATTTTGCTCGTTTCTACACTAGCAAAAATATCAGTCAGTCTTATATAGATACATTTTTTATTTTAGCATTAAAGTATACCTGTTCTTGATTCATTTTCACTGTTTTGTTCTTATACAACTTCGTAAGTACTACTATACCGAAAACACATCACACAATGCGAAAAAGAACATGTATTTTTCCTAGAAAACACATCCTTGAAGAAGCTAATGAAGAAATCTCATGGTAGGCATAGCCAGAAAATCCAGGGAACTGTGGAAAACTGCTGTTTATTTTCACTTCAAATTGCTTAACAGTTTTACTGCATTTTAGCACTTCAACATTTGATGACTCTTTGAAAAAACTGCATTGAAAAAAAATAATTGCCAGAATACAGTCTAATCCTCTAAGGCATCACGGAAAAAAGACATAGGTTGTCCTTGGGCTACTTGTTTCATAGATTTTCTTTGTTTATTCTCTGGTGTCCACAAATTTACAAGTCAGCATCTAAATAGACACCTTGCTGAGGTTTTAGCGTGGAAAAGGAAGATCACTCTGGGGCAGTGGTATTCTTCCCATTGCTACAGATTGGCTTAAAACACATAGGCCATTTGATATATGAGGACCACAGTTGCCTTCATCTTTACACTATAGTACACAGCTTAAAAATGGGGTAAAAGATGAAAAAAAAAAAAAAGCAGCAAAGTAGTTCAGAAGAATAAAGATTTAATTATTTACGAATGTCTGTCAGGAGGGCTTGTATTTATACAATGCTTTAGGACATTTACCCTTTTGCCTATAGAGGTAATAATACATTCAACTTGTAAAGTGGGAAGAAAAGAGCGAAGGAAATGTTTTAAAATATAATTTCTGTTTCAGTCTCAAATGCTGCATCATCTTCTTAGGAGGAGGCCAGCATGAATGACATTGGCAGATACAATAATAAGGATTTTTTTCTGTCCCTGCCACCTGAGCCCCCTCTTACACTGTGACGTGCGTGAAGGATAACGATACAACTGTGAGGCGACCAGAGTCCAACTCCAGCCCTTCCATAGTTTTGAAATTCTCCAGCAGGCAATACAATTTCAGCAACTAGGTTCTTCAATTATGGGAAGACTAGGAGATTAATTTAACGTATTTAGATACTTGTCTTGCCATTGCAAATGTAATCTTCTCACTCAGGAAACACCAGCTGCCTTGGGCATTAGAAAGAAAATGATTATTCTGCTATGTATGGAATGGTGCACAGGACACTGGTTGAAAATAAAGGAAAATGATGGCGAAACAAACATCAGTTTGTGGTTACATTGAATCCTCAGCAAATGGCAGATGACTCTAAACTGGCAAATCCTTTTATCGCTGCAGTTTTTACAGTAATCTCAAATCTCTCCTTTATCTGCTTGGTTTTTGGCTTGTTTAACACAGAGACTGATGATCAATGAAGCAAAAGATTTAGTTTAAAGGTGTCAGCTAATATCTACAACAGAGCTGCCATTGCTCTTCAAACTGGCTTTACAGATAAGAGTTGGCTGCTCACCGGGTGGCCACAACAATATTATTCAAGAAAATATCTTCAAGTGTTCATACTGGCAACTGGGCTACAATATACCGTGCATGTGTCCTGAAATGTTATCTGAAGTCAATGAGAGGTTAACAGTAAAGACGTGCGCTTTGTATACAAGATACTACTCCAGGAGAACATTGTGGTTGGATGGTCTGATTTAAGCAAACCGAATCCAGTCACGTATCATGGAGCCACCCTTTTTCTTTTTGTCCTTAACACAGGTAATCCTTTTAGCTTTCTTGAATATAAGGTTTTCAATCTCATGGCATCGTATTTTGAAAGAGAAATAACAGGCCTCTGATCTTTGTAGACTTCCATTTAGTGGATTTAGTCCCCTTGACTCTAGTCTTTCTTCCACAGGTTGCTCTTCTCACAAAATGATCTGTCTCCTCCTTGGGCATCACATTCTGAAACACTGCTGCAGCTCATCCATCCAGTGCAGTTTTACATGTAATGGCAGCAGTGTAAATTTAGACAAAGCCAGTCTTGAGCGTGTAATCTAGAGACCGCAAGTATGTAGTTGATTGGGTGACACTATGTGGCCCTCAACAGTTCTTGGTTACAGTGACACTGCATTTCTGACTGCTCCAATTGAGTGCTCTCTGCTCAAAGATCACAGAATCAGAGAATGTTAGGGATTGGAAAGGACCTTGAAAGATCACCTAGTCCAATCCCCCTGCCAGAGCAGGTTCACCTAGGGCAGGTCACACAGGAACGTGTCCAGGCAGGTTTTGAATGTCTCCAGAGAAGGAGACTCCACAACCTCTCTGGGCAGCCTGTTCCAGTGCTCTGTCACCCTCACCATGAAGAAGTTTTTTCTCATATTTATGTGGAACCTCTTATGTTCCAGCTTGCACCCATTGCCCCTTGGTCCTATCATTGGGCGTCCCCGAGAAGAGCCTGGCTCCATCCTCCTGACACTCACCCTTTACATATTTATAAACATTAATGAAGATCCACACTAAAAGTCATTTGTTATCTCTGAGTTCACTGTTAAACGAAATCCTGAAAGTACTAGAATTACTGTTCTTGTGCATGCTACTGAAATAACAGACCGCAGAGTAAAACTGAGTCCACATTAGTCACTGGGATAAGATATCTCAAGTGACAACAGCCAATGTTTTCACAAAACCAGTGTGAATCAAGATCAAAGCAGCACCTACTTTTTTCACTCGTCTTGCTGTTTGAAACGGATTTCTATTTCTTGTGCGTTTTCTTGAGACAGTTAAAAATAAATCAGTTTAAATAAACAATTTGGAAAGAGATAGGAAAATAGACTCAATGTTCAGAATTTCAATATATTCTGAAGAGAATTTCAGTAAATACGTGATTAAAACCCATAATTTAAATTAATTTTTAAAATCAGCAACCTTCCCGAGAATTATTTTCTTTAAATATCGTATTTGCTGTAAACAAGGTGTATGATGCACAGGAAAAATGGATAGTGAGGACAGAATTCTCACCAGGAAATACTGAGATTAGCACAGGAAGACTGCTGTGTCCTTCAATATTTCACACTGCATACACCTGACATTCAGACTACACAACAAATATTCATGATCATGAGCGTACTCGAAAGGAATCTATTTAAAAACAGAAGGACATTCTATACAACTACTTGATTTGAAGAATGTAGGATCTCTCAGTACAAGTGTCCTGGAGCTGCACATATGGATGCAATGGCAATAAATCAGACAGAAAAATGTAACGCTTGAAAGTAGACAGATTGCTTCTTTACAAATGTAATTCTGCATACTTCCCTGCTTTCCTAGAATTCACTGACAACTTAAAGCTTTTAGAATAATGGGTTTCACACCTTGAACACATGCCACAGAAGGTTGAGGGAGGCACTGCACACAATTTATTATATAGGCTGGAAACCTAAGCATTTGGTTGCATCATATGAAAGAAACACATGTTCAGCAGATCCATCTGACATTTTCACACATATTTCAAAACATCTCTTCAACTTCCTCATGATTTCAGTCTACATTTAGTTCATTACTGCGTCCTGCAATTGCAGAACTAAAATTAATCAGAATCCCATTTACTTTCTGAAGAGCACTCAAAAGTCTATGATTTTAAATTAATTTATGCAAAGAGAAAAGCTCTTGTCTTTGCAAGTATAATTCCAAGCCACATAAATCGAAAGTAAAGCTTTAAACCCATAATGACCCCTTTTCCATCCAGTCTTAAATGGAATAATTAAGGAATAACTTCCATTCCATCTAAGTACATGCAGCAGTGATGGGTGTCTGCTTGCTGACTAAACCCTGAAGCGTTTAATTGACCTGTGGGAGCTGATTATTGCAAGTACAGTTATATGGCATAGTAGCTATCTACCTTTTGCTAAAAAAAAAAGTCTCAAAGTAATTAATAATTCTAGTAATTTAAAAAGATTATGCATACCTTTTCACTATGAAGAGACTTAAACTGTAGTCAGCAAGCCTGCTAAAGATTTGTGAAGATAATAAAATCCATAGGTGAGCCCATCCGGGATGTAAATTTGTCTCTTCAGAGTAACAGGACAAAAATGAGTCATTGGCCAAGGGCTCAGTTCAGAAGTCATGAATTATCCCTGGATTTTCCCGGAGAGACTGACAATAAGGCATCTCACACTGACTTTGCTACAATCTGGTATTTACTATTTATATCCTAGTAGCAGTGTTAAGAACCTTGAAAAGTAAATTGGAGAAAATTGAAAAAAACCCCCAACTTTTCTACTAAAAAGTCATCATGTTTGACAAGAACACATTTAGGAGACATTTTCTTGGAAGTTCTCTTCCGTTTAAAGGACAGCAAAATAAACTTATGTTAAGTATTGTGTCCATCGCTTTTTAATAGATACTGTCTCCAGAGTACAGGGATCAAAAGCAGACAAATATTTTTTTAGCATCTCAATACTCAGGTGATAATGAAATCCTCCTTGGCTAGACATTTAAAAACAACTAACGAAAACTGAAAAAGAACTGGGCTGCTAGAAATAAAGCAGACTTCATATAGATAATTGTCCTACAAGAAGTACTTGAAAAATTACAACATGTAAAAAATTAACAAATAACCAGTCACAATCATGGAGTGCTTAACATACTAGAAAAGAAATACTACTTGGTTTTCTACCTAGTAATCCACACACACACACAAATCTGTCAAATCCTAAAACATCTTGGAAGAGAGGAGAAAATTTGGTATTAATTTTCAAAAGAAAAACAGGCTACTCCTACCCAATGGCTTCCTCTAAACCAAACTTTTATCTTAAAATAGCTGAAAAAAGCTGCAAAGGTCACTGAAAACCCAGTTTAGCAGTCCTCAGGGGGCTGTCTATCCCTTGTCACTAATGCAGACTTTCAGATGGAAGCTGATCATCGCATGCGGCTACAGATAACACTAACCACAAAGACTTGGTGAAACTCAGATTATCAGAACTCATGCCTTACAAAAATGAGCACGCTCAGTTACACAAAGAAAGCCTAACAGCAAATAGTTTTCTTTTGACTAAGGAGTGGGATGTGGGAGGGAGGGGTATGGTGGGTTTGTTTGTTGGTTTATTATTTTTTTTTAAACAGCTATCAAAAAAGTAGAGGGTAAGAGAAAAGTCATAAGTACAATAAATACTTATTGGTAAAGCACTTTAAACAATATTGTATAAATTATCCTCGGGCAAGATTTTGTATGTATCTTCCTGGGACAAGAATATTGGCATGGCCTGGTAATGGAAGGAGAATTGCTTATAAAAGACAAATTGCAGTATCTCAGGTTTGCTGGAAGCATCAGATGGAAAACTTCAGCTATCACTTACACATCCATCTTTATTTAATATATTCATGCACAATCTGGAAAAGGGAGTAAGTAATATAGCATTGAAATTCAGGGAGGAAATTAAAATGGAGGGGATATGCAAACACTAGCAAGAGAAAACAAATTGAAGGATGTGCAGAAAAACAAGATCCCCATTTTGAAAACGTCAACTAATCTATGTGGAAAAATGTAATCTGAAACACAGATGCTCTCTGGGAAACTTGGAAAGCAACAACATTGAAAAAGATTGTTGGGAGAACAGAACACTGGACATGAATTTGTAACATGATATGGTAGTGGAAAATAGCACAGGCCTACATTATTTCAGAATAAATATGCGTAGCATTTATATCGCGAGTATGGCACTGAGCCCTTGAGCCTAAACATTCCTTCAGGGCCCTAAAAAAAAAGAGTTGTATTTTCTTACTCTCAAACCCAAAACTACTAACAGCATTTCACACCGCCCCCCCCACCCCCCACCACCCTTATTGAAAGTTTTACTGAATTAAACCTACACTAAACCAGAAATATCTACAGCTTTCTAAGGCTTATTTTGCCTGTATTGAAAAGAACAGAATGCACAGAAAAATGGACAATCAGATGTGACCAATGTTCTGCTTTGTGTTCCCTGGACTTAGGCTAACACTTTTCCTTCGAGATGTAAAATTAAAGAAAGATTTTGGAATTCACAGAATCACTGAATGGTTTGGGTTGGAAGGGACCTTAAAGATCATCTAGTTCCAACCCCCCTGCTGTGGCAGGGACACCTCCCACTAGACCAGGTTGCTCAAGGCCCCATCTAACCTGGCCTTGAACAACTCCAGGGATGGAGCATCCACAACCCTCCTGGGCAACCTGTGCCAGTGTCTCACCACCCTCAGAGTAAAGAATTTCCTCCTAATTTCCAGTCTAAGAGGAAATCCTTCACTCTTCATTCTGAGAACAATGAACACTGGAAATCTGGAGATGACAAGTAAAGAGAAGAGATCACAAGACGGACAAAGACCAAAAAAAAAGGAATAACAAGAAGTAATGAGGCTGCACAGCACCTTTGGAAGATGCAGGAGGGGAAAGCCACCTGTCAAGGAACCTCAGCATATGGGGCAGTTAAAACCAGACCAATCAAAGTATTAGAAAAAAACTCTGTGCCACGCAAGCCTTCATTATCGCATGATACACCATACAAAAAGAATTATTTTCCATCTATGGCTTGATTTTAGGGTTGTTTAGTTTGAACAGGAATGACATTTAAGAAAGAAAAGTCATTCTCAGCATGCATTTAAAAATGTTCTCACTCCAGTGACATCAGCTTCTACCATGATGCTCGTACCTGAAGCCTATCTACCATTCCTTCCGCTTGTATTAGCAGTCTGCTTGTCTTTACTGGAACTATTTTAAACTAAGTAACTTTTCTTTCTCAGAAAGAAAAGTTGAGAAACACTAGACGCAATCGTTTTCATTCCCATTTGAGTTCACGTAATAATGAAGTGAATTTTGCAGAAAATGCCCATTTGTTATCTAATCTGTATGGTGCCTCACACTACTTAGGTACAAGTGATCAGAAAAAGGCCTCAGAATTCTGTCCAAAAGAAAATTGGCCAAGGCTATTTTACATAGCACTAATTTTTATCACCCTTAACTTGACTTCAAGAGTTTATGTCAAAAAGAATCAAATAGGTCTCTCGGAAGTTCATTTAGGTGAGAAATGGGTGATCAATCCTAACACATTTTGGCCTCTCTTGCTTAGATTCACAATTTATGTGGAGTGGAAAATGTCAAAAAACTCCTATGCTGTTATGTAAAAATAACAAGTAACATCTTTTTTTCAGCTTAGATATAGGAGAAAGTTTGAGAAGTATAAAGCAGCAATGAGATGGGAAGTCAGTAGTATGTGCTCATCTTTAGTGACCGATCCTTTAATAGAAATGCTTCTCTTTTAACCATATCTTTCAAATAATCATAAATGAGGCTTGTTCTGAGTTTGCATTGCACACAGTTTTACAGGCAGTACTGGTTCATATTCTCTGATGTGCATGAATATGCTGTTGGATGACAGCAGCTTTATAAGATGTCAATCAACCAAACTATCCCAACTTTTAGATCATATATTCATTCAGCTGCTTAGATTGTAACAAGAGAAGTAGTGAAAGAAATACATATTCTGTCATTTCTAATGCTAATTTGTTCATCTGCAGCTGCTGAAGTCAACTTTCTGGATTTTGGGGGTAAAAAGAGAAGATCCAGTCTAGTATTATTTTCTTCTCTGATATTAGCCAGCACTCAGACAACAAAAGGTTCAAGTCCTCCAGCAGCTAAAATTGGCTGTATTTACTCTTGCCAACTCTACGTTCACGAACTGTCCTCTAGCCCAGTTGACAAATAAAGGAATATTTTGCAACTTCCTCCTGTTCGCGATTCAAACATCCAAAAAGGCTTTAGCACTAGCAAGTATTGATGCTATAGCACCATTTTTCTCATTTTACAGATGGAAAAGCTGAGACATAAGCTGAGAACAAATATCTGAGATTTAAGAAAGAAAGCCCAGATAGAGTCTCCCAAGCTTTTGACTCCATAGGTGTGCTGAGCAATCTCTGCATCCAAGGACATTTGCTCTGTGCTGAATATATTTGACAGAATCATGCAGTAGTCATCTTGAAATACGGAACTATTTCTGAGTATTACTCTGCCAAACCTGTCCCCCAACGAGCCTTTTGAAGATAAACAAAGAAGTTATTTCCTATCTCTTAGCATTAGTTCTTTTACTCTATTTAATCTTAAACTACAAGGACTAAAAATGTTTTTAGTGTATCCGATACACAGTTGAAATTGTACTATAAAATCCATTTACTGTGAAGGCACTGGAAGAACCCCCACTTTGAAGTAGAAAAGGGGACATGGTAACAAAAAACCACAAATTACTTAGAAGTCCTTGATTTCTCTCTTAATTACATTTCTTAATGATCAAGCCGACATATAACTTCAGGGAGACTAACTGAATGCAAAGATCATTTAGCTATAATAAGCCCATCCACAAAACCTCCTGTATTTCTTGATCCGTACCCACACATTCCAATTCAGTCTGTGTCTGAACAAGACACGTCCCTGTCAGTTTATGTTCACCGTTCACCCTCATCTTTAACCTTAAGAATCTAACCAGAGCTGATAACCTCTCTTCCAAGTCAACATGTATTTTGTTGGACTGATCCAACCCCTCTGCCTTTAGTAGAAGCCAGCAGCAGCTGGTTTCAAACTCCACCAAACCTTGGAGATCAAAGTCTGATGAACTCCTGTCATTCTCCCAAAGAATCAAGGTCTGTGAAGAATGTATCACCTCAGGCTCAGATTTCAGAAATATAGCAACTGAAATGAATAGAATTTCTTAGAAAACTACACCGAGTGTATTCAGAAAGCTAGAGTAGGTATTTTCAATTAAAACAGATACTTTCAACGAAGATGTACAGTCATCCTTACAACTTAATTTGCTAGACTCTGCAAGGTAACTTCACAGATACGATTGATGGAAATGACTACTAACAGTTTACACACATAGCATGTGGCTGCGCAGAGTAACGTGATATCCTGGATTAGACTCAGATTTTACATATACATGTGAATTGGTCTTTTCCCTTTCTAAATTATCACTTAGTATGTGGAAAACTGACACATTGGCATAAACCACATGCAATAATTTGAGGTTTCTCTTGTCATCCAAATGCTATGTATCATGCTACCTTTCAGCAGTGCTCAATATACCACGGAGTTTTCTTAATAATCACTAGGTTGCCCTTCATCATTCAGGAGAAAATACCTACTACCTATTTTGATTGTAACCTATCTAACCAAAAAGCATGACTGCCAGGATCTGAAACAGTCTGATAAAATAAAGTGAAGCAAGTCCCCATCAAATGCACTTCAAGAAAAAAATAAATAATAATCTGTGCAAACAATTCCCGTCTCTCATTGGAAGCTTTGTAGGCAGGGTAGACATTTGCATTTATGTGCTCAACTAGCAAAAAAGGTGGTTCATATTTGCTTTAGCTTTTAGATGAAAAGATTATTTCCTTTAACCCTACGGTTAAGAATTTTTCTCCCTCTAAATGCACCTTTTGCTATACAATGACAACAAATGCAGCCCTTACAGATTTATTGAGTTCAAAAACTTCCTGTAGGTGATACATTATACAATTTAATTAATATATACAGAAGGCAATGTCAGATTTGCATTTAAATGCCAAATTTACAAATAACTATTTTTACAAATATAAAATCTTTTTGTTTTCATCTACCTTCTTCTCTGAGTTAAGACATGCAAGTTAGTGTGTGCACAACGGATCAGCCATAATTTGAATTTGCTCTGCCATATATATACATGTTCACATACGCACACACAGACACGCACTCTAAATCCCACCCCAAATGTGTAATTCTTCATCATTTCCATTTAGTTACTATATGGTCCTGGAAGACCAACCTCTCCTCAATGAAATTCACATACCATATGCAACCTCCAGCGAAGCAAAAAAACCCCCAAAACCCCAAGAAAACAAAGAAGTCAGAAAAAGCAGATTATCCTTTAAGGATTAACCATGTAGCAGAAAGCTACAAAAAGAAGAAAACAATTGTATCAGGTCTTTGTGTGCTGAACATTACCCTCCTGCACACTATGTAGATTCTGTCACCTTACCACAAGACTGGAGTTGATTCATTAGCTCAAAGAGCATGGGTGAAATAACTTCTTCCAGTTCCCTCTTCCAGCACAGTGGAATTTTACAAAGAACCAGCACACACATGTTACTGGACTTCTCCTGAGTATTTCTTCTCCATGTGACAATTTAAGCACAACTATTAGGGGTAGCAAATTGAACATCTGTGATAACACACATCGTTCATAAACACAGCACCTGATGCATTGGCTGCTCTGTTCACACATCAGGCAACAATCAGTGACAAAGTGGACTTCTTATATAAATTCCTTCACTTAAAGGAGGAGAGCATATGCTTTGGGACACCTAAGCACTTGGTGTTCTTTACGTGATATGTGTGGTGTTCTTTCCATGAAAGGTGATGAATTACACTGTTTATTTTTGCTTGGTTTATACGCTGGAAAGTAATTTTTGTGTTGTTAGTGTGTTAAGTTTTGACTAAATTTTGGAATTGGCTTCTTTGTTCAGGATCCTTAATAGATAAAAAGCAGAAAGAACAACTCCTACCGTACAAAACTTAGGAGGAAACAATTACTAGCTCAGCATTCTCTACTCAGAGAGAGAGGCGAACAATGAAATCCTTATTCAGAATATCAAATATTTCTGAATACCAAAAGTTAACATGCTAATCACTTACACTTTGTCTGGTGTTACCTGATATCCCCCAAATTTTCACACTATAGGAAGGCAAAGTTTAATTTTAATGAATGTAGAAAGAAAAGAGAATTATTAGTATATGCCAAATTTACGTAACTACTTTTTAGAGTGTCAGATCACATTCAACTGTGAAACGTAATCTTCTTCTGTGTTGTCACATCCAATTATTTACTTCTATGGAGCTCCAGAATTAATACACAAAACATTACATTTGTTGTATTATTTTCTATAATGCATTTCCCATACAGGTAATGTCTAAGAAGTTGTACAAATAGCAAACACAGAAAGAAGCGTATTTTTGTCATTTCTAAATCTGCTATACTAGTGGAATAACCTCTCAGAATTCCCTAAGAGAACTTCTAATGTTAAACTCTTAGCTCAGATCTCCAACTGGAAGTTGTGCAACAAATCAAGATCCATAACAAAACAGATTTTGCTTTGCTGAGCACAGAAGTTCAATATCTTGTTAATCAGGCTCTACAGTCATACGTGTCAGAGAAATTTTAAGATAATTCTTTAGATTCTGGTTTCCAAATATGATTTTACTTTACTAATCTACGTAGATAACTACAGTATAGTAGGTGTGTTACTGATATCACTCTTAGAAAGAGTCCCTTTAACATCCTCAGTAAGAACTACATAACACATTTCTAAATCATCCTATACTGAAGAGTAAACTCGTGATGATCAGTTTTCAGTTATTTTTATGCAAACGAATTGTCTGAAACATTTGCTAACAAGCACGAGCTCCATTCAAATTCTGTTTGTACCTGTCCACACACGACATGGTCACATTAGTCTAATTAGGATATGAGAACTTCAAATTCAGCCCTGCTGTTCCTGTTTGCATAACAAGAACAACTTAGTAAATCCCTCAAGCCACAGATTATTGAAGTTTAGAGAAGATAAATGAGTCACTCCTTAAGTGCCTTTCTGAGACTCAACATACTATGGTATTTCACAAGCAAAAAACGCCGACAAGCTGTTGGGTGGGGATGGAGAGCAGTTTAACACTCACTGGAGGCATCAGCAGTGCTGTGAAGTGCCAACATTCAGGATGTAAGCTCCCTATATGGCCAGCGGAGGGAGGCTGAGTCAGAGTCTGAATGAGTCAGAACGTCTGAAGTCGACGATTTAGTGACAAACCAAAGATCTTAGAAGATTGTTGAAGGCATTTGTGTCCTTGTATTTTGTTGTATTTTTATAGCAGAAGACCTATACACAGAGGGGGCTATATACTGCTAAAACTGGACATAAGCATATAGATAAATTCTGTACAAATGTAAATTGAAGTATTTTTTAAAATGTGTACACCCATATTATTTTTCATTAGGTTAAAGCTACAACAATAAACTGCAACACTGTGGATTCCAACCACTGGGTCTGAGCTTGAAGCAGACGATTGGATGCCTGCAAAGACATTCCAATTAATAACACCAAAAAAAAAAAAAGAAAAAGGCAACACAATAAAACTGAACACTTTAGAACTGAGAATACTGTGACAGGATTTTCTCCCCACCAAAGGTTCTCTGTAGCTTTGTTAACACGTGCAAAAAAGTTGATGTCACCCACGGAAAGCCACTTATGTAAACCTGTAAGTGGAGAGAGAAGCAGCAGTATCAGTACACACCTATCAAAGCCATAAAGTTTCATGCCATCACACTCGGGAATATTTCCGTAAAAGAGAAAAGATGGGCAAGATCAGCCCGTCTCATTTGAAGTCAGAAGGTTTAGGAAACCCACCAAAATGGCTGAGTGACGGAGAAGGGTGAAATCTGATCTCTGACAACAGAAGGCACCACTGCAGTGCAGTACCAGGAGTCACCAACGCCTGCAGTTGTCTGGCTTGCTGCCTCCATCACGATGGCGTGATGGTTTCCCCCTGTGTAATGCAGAGGTAGCATATCAGATCCCTGCAGATGCTGGAAGCTGAGGGCAAGAGAAAGAAAAGCTTTGACATTCTGTCATGGAGATGACAGGACAAAATGGCCTGCAATAAACAACAGTTTGAGCAGGATAATTTGATGCATTGAGTTCTTAAGCTTTTCCAGATGCTGAACTCAGCTTGGGATGCGAGATAAGGGGACAGCAATTACTTCATTGAAAACAGTGTGGTTGCATGAAGCCAAGAAAAAGGAGCCTCTCTGTGAATGCAGAAGAAATAGTTCACCTGCTCTTTAACAATAAATAAATTAAAAATCCCACTTTTTCCCAGCCATCAGCTTGTAAGAGGACTCATGTGTAGGTCATACACTCTTGTAAACTGAAACAATCAATGTGCCTATTAAATGTAATTTAATTTTTCCATTTACATTACATTGTTGCACTGCCACAGCAAAACAAAACAAAAACTTCAAACCAAACAAAAACCAGCAAACCTACATGAAAACATCTTTCCCCTTCTGCTCTATTCCAGTAATTAGATTTACAAAAGTAGCTGCTTAACTTCTGTAAGGGTTTTTACATCTGTGCAAAGCCCCAGCCGCGTACATCGTCATGTCAGTTTAGCATCTCTACACTCATAGATTTAAGGGCAGGGTTAGAGTGCTCTGGAAATTGGCCTCTTTTACTAGCACACAGGCAGATTCACAAGACAACTGCGCTGCTGGATTACCTTCCATAAATAACTTGTTAACCCCTGCCTGCTGGGTCCAGCCCATCCTTTCTAAGTCATTATTTAATGATATTCCACATGCAGGGAAGCTGTGGGTAAATGTGCTGGCGAGATGTCCCTCTGCCATCCCAATGACAGAAAAATGGTGAGCCCCAGATTTACAGCACACTTAAAAACATAACGAGCATCATGGGTAATTTTAGAGGTGAATTTCTAAGTCTGACAGGGTTGTCCACGCTCCTGCAAATAAATACCCAAGAGGCAAGGATCATCTTATTGAACACATGTAATGGCCTTTGCATACAGCAGTCACTATTTAAAATCAGAGAATGGCTTGGGTTGGAAGGGACCTCAAAGATCATCTAGTTTCAACTTTATCTTGTGATCTAGAATTTTAAAGATGGTTTCCCAAGCACAAATACAGGCTGGGCAGAGTATAGAATGAGAGTAGTCCTGTGGAGAAAGACTTCGGGGTGCTGGTTGATGAAAAGCTCAACATGAGCCAACAATGTGCGAGTGCCGCCCAGAAAGCCAATGGTATCCCGGGCTGCATTAAAAGAAGTGTGACCAGCAGGTCGAGGGAGGTGATTCTGCCCCTCTACTCTGCTCTCGTGAGATCCCACCTGGAGTTCTGCGTCCAGCTCTGGAGCCTCCAGCACAAGAAGGACATGGCTCTGTTGGAGTGGGTCTAGAGGAGGGTCATGAAGATGATCAGAGGGCTGGAAGACCTCTCCTACAAGGACAGGCTGAGAGAGTTGGAGTTGTTCAGCCTGGAGAAGAGAAGGCTCAGGGGAGACTTTATTGCGACCTTCCCATATCTGGAGGGGGCCTACAAGAAAGCTGGGGAACGACTTTTTACAAGGGCTTGTAGGGACAGGACAAGGGGTGATGAGTTCCAGCTGGAAAGGTGTAGACTTAGATTAGATGTAAGGATGAAGTTCTTCACTGTGAGGGTGGTGAGACACTGGAACAGGTTGCCCAGGAGGGTTGCGGATGCTCCATCACTGGAGGTGTTCAAGACCAGGTTGGATGGGGCCTTGAGCAGCCTGGTCTAGTGGGAGGTGTCCCTGCCATGGCAGGGGTGTTGGAACTAGGTGATCTTTAAGGTCCCTTCCAATCAAAACCATTCTATAATTCCCTCTGGTTTAACATGCTAATTTTAATAATAATATTTATTTAATATTGTGAGTTTAATCTCAAAGGCTCTTCACATAATTTAAGAGAAAATGAAAAACATGCAGTTATCACTCCCTAAAACCACAGCTATCCTTTAAAGAAGCCTATCAAATATTTAACCCTATATTGCCATACTGTGTAAGAATTTCAGGACAAGAAACGAGCCAGACCACATTCACTTTAATGAGTTCAGTGAAGTGTAAGTGACATTAGTTGTTGCCTAAACTTGGAGCACATCTAATCCTTGTAGGAAGTTTCATGGGACCAGGTATATACGATGATCTAAAATTTCTCTTCCACATTACAACCGCCTAGCAGTACAGTCTCAAGAACAAGCCTGCAGAACATCACCATTAATATGTTTGGTCTCCTTACAGATCAGTATTTGCTTATGTTCAGACAGGAGGAAATTGGTAAAGTTAAAATACACAAGAATTCCATCTTGAATGGTGTCACAATGGACAGACTCCTAGATTTGTGACTGCTAAGTATGTTGGCAATAAACACTGTAACTGCTTGACAGCACAAGCACAATATCTTAAATTCATTGGCAAGCTGTTTTCCATAATGTATTAGTAATGGCTAATGCCCCACAACTACTAATCACAATTCTCCCCGCAAAAATGTGTTGTTGAAGGAGCTTGCCAGAATTTTCAAATTTCAGCACTTGATTTAAGGTCAAAGCCAGTACTGTAAGGGAAATATAATATTTCAGAGCACTCTGAGCAGAATAGTATTTGAAAATAAATTTTGCACTTAGTTTGTCAGGAACATCTTGAGATGATGTCAACACAAGGAGAACAATTTTCTAGAGATGTTTCTTTCATCACTTCAGCTCAAAATTTCCAGTGATGAATATTCTAGCTAAGGCTATGTCCTTGCATACGTATTATTGAAGAACAGAGTCTCCTTTCTGTATGGGACATACACATTCCCATATCTCCCTCTCAGTAACTGCTTGCAAAGAAAAAGTTTTAGTGTCATTTTGCAAAATGATCAGCCATTTAAAACGTCTCTCGTGTACGTTTTTTGAATAGTTGAAAATAAACAAAGTATAGCCTTCACGTACACTTCAGGCGGTGTATATATATAATAAGATTATGAGATAAGCAACATGGCTACATTATCCCCTCAGAGATCTAATATTCTACTTCAACAGTCCAATGCCAACCTGCAAGATTTACATAGTGCTTTTAAACTTAAGATTTGAGAAACATTTTAGAGCTTTCTTAAGTGGTAAATATTCTTTAAAAAATACCAAAAGCTTCTTTAATTATTGTTTTAGACAAAGAGTAGCTGGACTTAAGCAAGTTCGAGGAAATGTAGATTTATCACCTCAGTTCTCAAAACACACAGCACTCACCTCACACAGCTTCCCCCAGAAATGCAACATTGATAGAGACCGCTTGGCTACCTAACATTGCTTAATTATTGCTTATTACCTGGGGGAAAATAATTCCAATGTTCAAAAGTTACCTAGTTCATGCCATGAAAAACACTTCAGGAGTGAACCAGAATGACAGTGTAATTCAGGAATTCCTGCTGAACTTTTCCTTCCCTAAGTAAAGGCAGCAGCAGAGGAAAATGGTGCTGAGTGTCATTAAGATTTTTATTTAGTAAGTATTAAAGACCTTATTTAGATATCACTGAGGTTTAGCAGATGACTAACAACCATCTCATTTTCTGCCTACTGAGCAGACAAAAATTTGGTCCTTTTTGAATGACTGATTCCCTGCCAGAAGCTGTGTGATTCATTTTTATTTCTATAAGGAAATAATACCATTTATGCACTTATTTTTTAAGAACTCATTCAGGGTGAAAATTCTTTACATTATCTTTCAATTTATAAAACACTACTCCATATACATATGCAAGTAAATCTGAAAAAGCAGACTTTGGTCATCTCTAAGAGACTATTCCTGCTCTGAGGCATTTCTGTAAGGTCTGGTCCTTAGTTCCCTCTACCTCAGATCCCTGGTTTCAGAGCAGTGCTTTCCCACTAATTCACAAGTAGTTGTGAAAAACTTGTGAATACAGATTTGGCTGATGTTCATTAGAAATAAGTAGGAGACCACATGCTGAACAAGCATGATAAAAAAAACCTAATGGACCAATTCCTTGTTCAATGAGTGCTGTGCATCTTATGCAGCACATATGACGGCACGTGATCAAGTAATCAAAAGACAGCACCACCATTCAAATGTGCAAGGGAGCAGAATTAAAACTTGTCAGGCAACCATGAACTTGGCCTTGCTGATTCAGGGAGTAAGGCTTTGTACAATGTACCAGAACCCACCAGAGGAGATGAACTTGCTGCATCACTGACACCTGACAGGCATGTGGTCTTGGGGCTCTTATTATACATCTCCCATAAAATGGAGACTCACCAAACCCTGAAGGCTACCCATTCAAGTGGAAGCTTGGTGGAGGAGCGGGAAGTTGGAAAAGCTGGCCAGCCAAGCTAGCCTGAAGAGGAGGAAGTCTGGGGTATTGGACTACACTTAAAAGCAGTAAAAAGCCTACGTGCTACAGCTGGATCCTATACCTCAAGGGGCCCAAGAGACTCAGAAAGAATGCATGAGAACTAAAAGAAAGAAATGAAACTTAGGCAAGGGAGAAGAAGAGTGGGCCATACTTTCTTGGCAAAGGAGTCTAACTGCAGGATCAAATAAAGACAAAGCAACGGGTAAAAACTAGATAAGGACATAATTCATGATAGGAAGAACAATGAATATGTAGAAGAAGAAACTCTGAGTTCAATACTGTGATTCTTCACTCAAGTGTAGTGAAGAAAATGAAGCTGTGAAATGCAGGCAGCCATTTATTTGTCTAGGCTTGTACACAACTTACATAAAGGAGTCTGGCATTTGGAATCTTTACAAGGTCCATGTGCTTGTTAGATTAAAATACTGTCCAGCCCTGAAGAACCAAAGTTTAATAAGAAGTGGCCACAAAGTTGAGCAACCTGAGTATTTCTGAGCAATTAATTTAAGGCATGACAGAAGATCAGTGACACAGTTTTAGTAAGAAATGTATGTTTGCATTTATATATGATGTTTATATAGATGTACTGAGGAAGAGAAAGAGAAAAGGCATGTTTGTCTTGGCCAAATTCATTGTACATATGAGAAGTTCCTTGTATTTGGTATTTTTTCCTACAAGCTCTCTTGGTAATGTTCCCAGGCCTCTATTTTAGGATACTATTTCTGTTATTCCTTCTTACCAGAGATCACATGTAATCTGCTTTTACCTTTGCATGCTGAAGTCTTTTCATCCATTCTCTGCTAAAAGCTCTGCCATTCCAGGAGCTTTTTGTACACCCCCTACCCATACCATTTTGTTTTCTTCTTTCTCCCAAAGTCATTCTTTTGTTTCTTCTCTCCCAAGGAACAACCATTACAAAAATAGTGGAATGATATAATAATATTATAATGTAATAATATAATTATAATAGAACAATAATAACAGAGTTGAGCTGTGGTAGTTAAGTCTACTAGAAGATGTAAACAAGGCACAATCTGGGTTAAAGTGGACCAAAAGACACAACGGGGAAAAAGACAAGCTTCCTAAGGACAAGCTGCTATCAATCAAGTCATTCCTCTATAGACAACAACAGAGGTGAGATGTTTATCTGCTAATCAGGTATCAGTACTTCAGTATGTTCTACCTCTTCCCTTCCAGTTTTGAACTGAAATAATAGGGTTCTGTCCTCCAAAGCCTAACAGACCCCTTGACGTGATCAGAAAACAGATTCGAAATTTGTGATATACAAGGGTCTGAACAGAGAAACGTCATCCCATCACACACAGAGGGTCCGAATGCTTGGCCAGTTATGACCCCTATCAATACCACACACGCTGGCATGACTTTAACCATTTCTCTCACTACATTTCTAGCTACTGCTATTGGGTATTAGCACAAATGACTTGTTGCTCTCCTTTGATTAACCTGCCAGCTTTACATAAATCATTTTTCCTGGGATCATGATGCTTTTTTCCACATCCAGTGAGACATTAGCTATGCTGGCACCTGAAGTGTCCCACAATAGACTTAGATGAGAATGGAAGATATATATTGCTAAGAGGTTTACACTGCTCTTTGATCTCTTTGAATAAACCTGGAATGGTTGTAACTCCATGATAGAAACAGCCTGTGAGCAATTAACATTTCATTTTAATTTATTTCATTTTCACTCAGAGGGAGTATTCACCTAATGTTGTACTACGAGCACTTGGTACGGTCGTATGAGAAGATGGAGAGTTAACCATAGCAAAGCAAACAAAACCAGCCTCCCGCAGTTCCTCAGTGCTAGATCTAGTTCTACTGCCAGCCACCGTAACACAAACAATTTTTGTCTGCTTATCCCACTTGCTGCATCCCCTGTCTTTTGCTAGAATATTGTACTCAGCAGTGCTGCAGAGGAGAGGACCGATCTGCCAGGGAGTAACGCTTTGAGGAAACTAGGTGATACATTAGCTGGTGAATGGTATTTCTATAATATAACGTGAACAAAAACAATTTTTCTTTCTAATTACAAATTGAGACTGATTTATCACACAAGTTCCCCCTTTGTCACTCTCCATGTTGCTAGCAAACTTCTGTGTCACTGCAATTGCCAAGGGCAGCTCTAGCAGCCCTTGTCCCATCAACTCATATGCTTTCAAAATGGAAAAAGGTTTCACATGAGCCTGGCCACAAGTTTCTGGGGCCTCCTTACTACTACTGTAAATCTTGGAAGAAGAGAGCACTACTCAATTACGTCAATGTTTGCCTTGATGGACAAGGAAGATGGTAAAAACTGTCTTCACAAGATGTTTTCCTCCATAACTTACAAACAAATAAGGTTCACTTTCACCATGGAATACTGTCTTTTTAGTTGATTTTCTGTTAATAGTTTCCTGGGGTTTTGTGAGTTGTTCTTTCTTTTTTTTTTAGATTAAAAGTACAGAAAATATTACTTTTTGTTAAGTACAAGGCTGTGCTTTTTATTTTTATTAAGTATAATCTACTCTTTTCTGCTAAAACATCTGCTTGTGCATACTTTCACCAGAAATGTTACCACAATTCTGAAAGCACTGGAAGACATTTGAACACTGTCTCAGGACATCACACTTATCCTACTATCAAGTTAATAGTCACTGATCAGTCTTGCTACAATTGAAATTATCATATTTATTTAAAGTTTAGCCCTTAGGAGCCAGAAGATATTTGTTGCTGACAAAGCACAGCCATTTGTATTAATGTTATAGTAATTTCTAGTTTAGACAAAAGCAGCTGGCGTCTGAAACACTGTATTTCTTCTAGAAATTCTAGCTTTTCTTGCCCAAAACTCCTTAATGCTATGTCAATGCAGTTGTGCATTTTCCCCCATTCACAGTAAGACAAATCACTGTGAACAGCTTATTATGATTTAATTGCTTATGCATGTGTGTAATTTAATTTATACCACCATTTACCTCCTTGCCGAAATCACATAAGTCTTTCAAAGTTGTAGCCACATAATAACAGTCTAATTTTTCCCTCGCTGTCAGTGGTTACTCCAAAACCCGTGCTGAGTGCTTCAGAGGTGCCATTATAAAGCATCTATAATAGAGCACTGGGATACGCCTTTGAACCGGGGCCTTTGGCTGGGATGTCCAAAGGTGCCAAGGGCTGCTCTATCTGCTGTCACTGAACAGAACCAGTGGAGTTTACCAACTGCAGCCAAGCAAAGCCTTCATAGACAGCTTTAGACTCTGGAGGGAAATTTCCTTACCAGATCATAGTGGATTTATAGTGAGAAATCACGTATTTTATGATCATTCCTAGTTTCATTTGACAGATTACGAAAAACCGCTCAACGAGCGAATGGTATCAAACTACCAAGCTGCCAGTTTGCTAGAGGAACAAAGCCTGCAAACCTCTGGCTTCTGAGCCTTCTTGCACAGAAGAGTCTCTTACAGAAGCAGGGATGTGAATCAGAGTCAGGAATGACTGCTCCAACTCCTAGACAGACAAGAATGAGAACTCTGCTGCTGCCAGAACAAATGAAGCTTGTAAAAGCAAAGCAACAGAAATGCAGTATTTAAGCCTGCACGTGAAAAAGAGCCTGGTTCATAATTAGAACAATGGACTACCTCAAAACGTTTATATTAAAACCTTCCATTAAATTGCTGCTGAGGTTAAAAAACACAAAAAAGCCTTAGAAGACCTATCTCCCACTGCCACTGGTAATAAAACAGCTCTAACTATGAATTAACAAAAATGGCCAGAATGTGCAATTCACTAACAAGATTTTTTAAAATTTTGTTTCAAGTTTTCCCGAGTATCTCAGATGAACCTATTACAAACCCCACCAAATCACTCAGCTTGAAACAATGATCCAAGCTGCTCTATCAGATTTTTGTAGTTTAAGGGTTTAAAGATAACAGCCATAATGTCTTATTAGACACAATGGCATAATTTCAAGGCTGTCCTATCAACTTCATCCTGACAGCTTTTCTATTTCCCACAGCTGCCTCGCTCACTTATTCCTCAGCACACAGAAATAAAAGTATAAATCCAAGTAATGAAAACAGTCAAGCTGCTCATAAAATGTCATATTACTCTGAGACTGCACATCACTTCCCAAATAGTATCCTGTCAGTCACATGCTCATTCTTTAAGCCACAGAAGCACTGGCCTGAAACATGCTTGGGAAAAAAAAAAATCCACTCTAAAACAAACAAACAAAAAGCCATCAGTAGTAAAATTTACAGATTTTCCCTACTTTACAAGGCATTCAATACTACTTAAAAATAATTTTAAAAACAGCCATATACAAAATGAAGGAGAGAAAAGGTGACAAGACATCACCGTGCTTGTTGTGTCACTGACAAATCAATAACTGAGACACGAGGATATGGAGATACAGCATTTTTTTTTTGGTTAGGACTATGAAGGATTGAGAATGCGACACTTCTAACAAATGTCACTGCATTCCTTCAATAGAAATTTATGCTGTCAACTGCAGAGATTCAAAGGGGTTGGGGTTTTGTTGGTTTTTTTTAAGCAGACTTAACAAGTATGTAACTGCTGTGTCTGATCTGTAAGCTTGTGATTAACATCCCAATTTAATATCTACGGTATTCCTAAAATGACTTAACTTCATCGTACTTATGAAAAACCTGCAGCTTTCCTGCTAAATATGGCCTTGAAAAGATCACCTTGTATCTCTCAAAACAACATATACCTCGCGGCACTGAAAGGCACTCTGAAAACCTGCAAGATCTATGAACCAGTCCTGCATGCACTAACTGGCCAGTATAACCCATGTAATTTTTTCATTAGGGAAACATCCTCACTTTGAAGTAAGTTTGGGGAATGGGGCAACTACTGGAAAGCAAGTAGCTCAGGAAGCGTTACCTCTATGCACGTCACAGCTACACACCAACTGGTGTTTTGCCTTGCAAGTTTATTTTACAAGTTGAACATGTTAATAAAAGCAAAAGCACCTCAAAGTGAAGATCAGTTTTTAGGCTAACCTCACACAACTGAAATTCACTTTTGCAATTTTCCCAAGTGGAAGAAAAATGGAAATACTAAAAAGATCAGTGAGAACATTGAGAGGCTTCAGAGATGCAACTGGAGTGATGGTCCCTTGTTTTGTCCAGTCTAGTACAGGAAAAATTACCACTGTTCTTAACTTCAAATCTTCCAAATTTGTTGCTTATGTAATTTATACGATGTATATTAGAAGATACATAATGTAGTCTCCTTAGTATGGCAACAAAACCTATACTTCTGGCATATCTTCTTTCACAGACTTGATTTCTCACCATTAACACTGCATTAATTACCATCTCTCACATTTATGCAATTAAAACAAATGCTATTAAGCTAGCAGACTCTTTTGCAGCACAGTAGCCATGCTGGGCATTCTGGAAATTAATGGGCAGATAGTCTAGATGTCACCTCGGCGCTCCGACATTGATGCTATCTCACTACAGAACAGCAGCAAACAGTCCATAAATGCAGGATTAGAGCTGAGGAAATAAAACATGCCATCGCCATTAAAGCAGAACAACTTTAATGGCTAAAATCGGTATCTGGAAACTTGATAATTGTGATTTTAGCAGCAACAAGAACATTGAGGCTAGAGGTGTAGCCATAGCAGATGCTGCCTTCCTGGAGCCACCTGCTTTTTCAGACAGAGCTAGGGAGCTCAACTTGACAGCTAAAGAAAAGAGTCAATGATATGATTGCTTAGTAGAATCAGAAGCAGCCTTATAAATGAAGAGCTATTACAGAAAAATGGATATTAGCATGTGGTATATTTTATTTATGTATCTTTTATTAATCAAACCCCAACATCAGCATCAACTAAAGGTTTGGCAACACCCACGGATACTTACAAGCTTAACTGTTACTTAAATGCCTCATCTTCACTAAAGCTCAGAAAGGGTGAAGGAACGTAAATATTTTTTTGGCCCTTAAAATTCAGGTTACAGATGCTACAACACTTCTGCTTTCTATTGAGTTTAATCTAGCGTTTCCAAGCAGTGCCTGTGAACTACCAATGACCTGCAAGGCATCTCTTAGCAGCCACGTGAACAGAAGTATTTAAGAGTCAAGTCCCTACGCATGTGGTACAGAGGAGATCCACATAGGAAAAAATGCTCTTTCCTAAAGGTCTGACTGTTATAAAGAATTCTTATTTTGTCTACTGTTTTGTGCAGGTTTAAGACGAGGCTTAAATGTTCCGCAGGCTTAAAAATAAATGAGAACAGAAATATTGTTCAGAGCAATGCATATGACTAAAATTATCATTGTGAAATATAATGGAACAGTTTCACAGTAGCTCAGTCATCTAATGGCCACTAAATTCTTTTATTTATGAACATGAAAAATAGGCTTTGGCGGATGACCTTGGGCCGTTTTCCCTCATTAATAAAGCCTTATCACTTCTGCTCCAAAGAATAGAGTTGTTTGTCATTCAAGCAAGAGTAAAATGTATATAAATATACATTAAGAATGTAATGGGGCTCTCTGATAATTTAAAAAATTACCTATATTTTAAGACAATTACTGCTACATGAAAGAGTCTTTTGACCAGCAATGCAAAAAAACCCCCTCAGAGTTAAAATTTACCATCACAAACAACTCCACTGTCTCCACTGCAAGGTACTTCAGACATCACAAGAAAAATCTCAGCTCTTACGAGTAATGATAAAATGACACTGAAACATGTAGCTGCCCACTAAACCGTGCAGGAAACAGAAATATTAAGTACATACAAGCGAATAAATTCAGAAGATACAAAAGTAGTATCTATAAAATGAAAACCGAAGTATGTTAACAACATTCTATGAATAAATTAGGATAGCAAAATATTAATATTCTTAAATGATCTTAATACTACCTGCCTGTTGGGAAGCCATGCTCCCTATGCCTGCCACAGAAATGACATTAAATTCACAGTGCACCCTGACGAATCCTTAGCTAGTTGTTATTACTAGTGTAGGATATCTGTAATACTGATACACATACTCTGCACATTGTACATGCTCTGCACATAGACTGCCCTGTTTTTATTTGAGTCCATACATTTGCACAGTAAAAGATTTTCCTCACCAAAAGCACTCTTTGAACAGCGAGTTTCCCAGGCTACCAGTTTGCCATAACACAACTTACTGTGTTTTCATTCCCTCCCCCAATGAGTTACGAACATAGACTCTGCAAGGGAGCAGTCAACACACCAGCGCCTAATGTGACTGCATTAGTGGCTCTGATCCTGCTTGATGCCAAGCTCTAGTAGATGTTCATACCTGTAAATATCTTGTAAATTGAGTGACAGAGCACGGATACGCTGCCAGTGGTTTCCCAATGCACGCAGCAATTTAGAGAAGATCAGAGGGCTGGGGTAAAGGCTTCATTTGGGACAGTATTTAAATAAAAAAAAGACTGAGGTGATAGTTGGAAGAAAACCAGGTAGGGATAAGAATAAACCATTCTCACTGTTCTCTCCCTCAATCTACTGTAAATTAACCCAATTAGTTTAAGAATATTTTTCCCCTCAATTCAAACACCTCCCTAGATCAAAATAGAAAACATTTATTAACTGATGCTTCCAACTGTGACATAAATTACAGTCATTTTTGTAGTACAGATGGTGTAAAAATGCAATCTAAAAATATGATTAAAAGCTCAAAAGATGAGTAACCCAAGTTCATCTTAGAAATGACTGTTTGGATGCTGCTAAAGAAATGTATTTGGAGTTAATTAGCTGGCTTTTTATCTGTTCCTCAATTAAGAACTTCTTACTCTCCCTTAATCATGAAACAGCCATTAAATTTAACAGACCTGTCTAGATGACCTTATATAAGAAGAATAAATTAGTTGAACATTTTTTTTTTCTTACAAATATGAGAATGATTTTATGAAAATAATGGTACCAGCAACGTGCCTGTCCTTGTAGACTTCGGATCATAGCAAACCAATTCCATACGTGACATTTTAAATGCTTCCTGTAACTTTCATAAATTAAGCATTTTGGAACACCGTTTATTCACATACTTCCTGAGAGTACACTAATTCTTTTTACCCTTTATAAAAAATATGAAAACAGGTGCCAATTCCTAACACGTGAGAGAGCACATCAGGTAAAAAATGAAGTATTTCAGTCATTAACACTGCACTGCAAAAATTTAGCATAATAGAAAAGCGCGTCTGGATGATGCGATTAGAACATATTCCTATATAGAAAGCCTTCATGCTCTCCAAGAAGCAATCCCTTTAGGCCTGTCCCCTTCAAGAAGTCATTTCAAGTTCCTGTGCCGAACCTTCTCCATGTGTGAATATGGAAATAACGAACTGCAGAGAGATAGGAAGCTGTACAGCGATGTTCACAGATACATGCTGCTTTCTGATGCATTTTAGGAATATTTCTTCTTTCAAAGGATAGACAAACCATGACAATGGATCTGCTGTGCCATCTTCATTCACCCCAGAATTAATTCACTTGATTAATTCACTTGATTCTGTGCTGGGACCAGTGTTGTTTAATATCTTCATTAATGATATTGACAGTGACATTGAGGGCACCCTCAGCAAGTTTGCAGATGATACCAAGCTGGGGGGTGCAGTTGATACGCCTGAGGGACAGGACGCCATCCAGAGGGACCTGGACAGGCTGGAAAGGCGGGCCCAGATGAACCTTATGAGGTTCAACAAGGCCAAGTGCAGAGTCCTGCACCTGGGCNTGTCCAGAGGAGAGCCACCAGAATGATCAGGGGAATGGAGCATCTCTCCTACAAAGACAGTCTGAGGGAGTTGGGGCTGTTCAGCCTGGAGAAGAGAAGGCTCCGGGGGGGACCTTATACTGACCTTCCAGTACCTGAAGGGAGCCTACAGGAAGGCAGGGGAGGGTCTATTCACAAGGGTTTGTAGTGATAGGACAAGGAGTAATGGTTTTAAGCTAGGAAAAGATAGATTTAGGTTGGATATTAGAAAAAAGTTCTTTAGCATGAGGGTGATAGATCACTGGAACGGGCTGCCCAGAGAGGTGGTGGAGGCCCCATCCCTGGAGTCACTCAAGGTCAGGCTTGATGAGGCTCTGAGTAACCTGACCTAGGTAGATGTCCCTACTTGCGTAGGGAGGTTGGACTAGATGACCTCTGGAGGTCCCTTCCAGCCTGAAACATTCTATGATTCTATGATTAATAATTTAAATACTCTGCTTAAGCTTTAGTATTAAATTGCAAAAATGGAAACCATTTTTAAATTAAAGAGAGAGATTGTATCTTCTCAGATCTCAGACCACTTTAAAAATCACCATATTGATATATTTTAGGTTTGTCAAAAGTCATGAGAGTACATTGTGATACGCATAGAATCATATTCCCACTTATGTCACAAGGATGGTGGCAATGGGGAAAATAAAGCACTGACGTCCAAAAGAAAGTCCAAAGCTACTTTACCCAACAGGTGTGTCGGCAGAAGCTTAGATGCAGAAGCCTACCTGGGGCTGCTTGAACAGCTTGAGACACACCAGACTGCAAACCTGAGAAAAACTTTTTTGTACCTATTCTGTGAACAAGACACGGGCCTTCAGCTGCCCACCAGCCACATCTACCAGATTCAGATTTGCACAGAATGAAGCTTTGTCTATCATACAGCGGTAGAAAGGCTAGTTAACATTGATTTAATACAGCCACAAAATTAACGTTCAAACACACAGCTTAATAAAATGATACTTCGTACACCAAAGAAATAGGTCTTTTAGGAGCATTGGCACCAATCCTGATCATAAACCCAATTTGATAGTGCTGTAAAGTAAGATTATCTTTATGTGCCCCCTAGAAGAAACAAGGTATTAAATACAGATGAGAAATGAACTGCCCTTTTAAGATTGGGGTGAAACGATAAAGGAATGTGTCACGATTTTTAATCTAGATGCCTGACCTCAAGGCTAATTGAGAGTTCCTGCCGTCTCTACTGTCAGCCCCATACTATACAGACAACAAAAATAACAATGAAAAGACAACAACAGTAAAAAGGCACGTTATACAGACTTACAGATTTCACTTATTAAACAACTGCCCCGTCAATGTTGCAATAGCATTCTTCACCTCAGAAAAAAAGTCACAATACCATGCAGCTGCAAATACAGCTGTGCTAGGCGTTAGAGTTATACTGCTTTCGCCCAGAGGTTAAGAAAGAAGAGCTTCAACAGTTCCTTGACTTTTTCTACACCAGTCCAGCACTGCTGACTATCAAAAATGATTCCTGGAAGTACAAAATAAAAATGAGATGAGATTTGACTGTCTTATTAAAATCACTATTTTTGTGAACCTAACTGCAGTGCTGGAAGCTTGACTTGGACTGCTCTGGTAACACCTCTCTTACCAATTTGATCAACCCTTTTTATTCAGAAAAGTACATTATGAAATGATTCTGACTGCTATAGTCTTCTGCATGCTGACATCTATTCACACAGAACATGGATGAACTGAATCAAGACCTTAGGATGAGAACTTCTGGTAATCAGGGCAAGACCTTAAGATATAAAATGTGTAAATTTGATTAAGCTCTGATGGTTCATGTCATCTTGGGCAGCAGAACAGCGGAGTAACCAGCAGCAGTCTCAGCTCTAAGCCAATATAGCTAGCTTTCAAGAAACACGATCTGAAGGAGATTCATGACGTTATTCCACCACACCATTAATAACCACTGTCACTCAAAATCCCACCGTGGATGGTGTTACTGCTATTCTTTTAAACAAATGCACAAAACACCTGGATCCAAAGGTACTTTCAAATCGCGACATTTCTATGGAATTTACCTCATTTTTTTACTGTTGGAAATCACCGACCAAGTTGACAGGGATGAAGAGCTGAGGTCACATTTGCTTGCTTCTTGTGCCTTGCAAGAACTGGGTGAATACAAAGTAAGGCCTCCCTTTTTAGATGGATACAGACAACAGCAGACGGACTGTTAATATGCAAAGAAAAGATGCATGAATGGCAAGAAACGCACTCAAGTCTCTACACGGACCAGTGCTGGGGACACAAGCAAGGTTGCAGACTCCCGAATTTCAGTCTAGAGAGGATTTGCTAACTTGAAGCCCAACAGTATGTTTTTAAAAGCAATCTTCCGATGCAGAATTGTGCTTAGTATCCTGCCTCTTGCTTTCCACTTCCCCAGTGTGTTCAACCCACTTCCTTCTTCCTCCTCTTCTCTCTCCTCCTCACCTCTAAGAAGGTAAGAGGAAGTTTCTGAGGAGAGATAGGTGAAAGAGATGGGGATCTTAAGGGAAGATCCAGCCCCCAGCAGACAGAACTGTGGGACTCTCGCTTTCGTTGCTCTCCTGCCAGGAGCACGGGACACAAAATTGAGCTATGTTAGCAGTCTCACGTTTCTCCCGTGTATTATTTGCAGAGACAAGGGGGAAAGGAGTATGTATTTATCTTACATATTCAAGGACAAGTCCCTCCTCCTATTCTTTTTTAGCATTTCTCATGTAATCTGCTTACAAGTCTCTTTTGGAACCAAACTAAAGCACCCAATGTCCTAGGTAATCACCCTAAATGTTCACCTTTACAGCTTCAGAAGTTGGCAAGTGTAAGAGAACACACCAAAGATAAAACATACGGTTTCTACTCCAAGGAAAAGAAAAGGTAAATCAAGCCAAGTTGTTTCCATATTTTTAAATATGATTTGAATAACAGACCTGTTTTCTAGCCCTGGACACATCCTCCAATGCACATGCTAGTATCATTTCCAGACCGGTGGGGGAAGACTATTTAGAAACTGCATTCCCTCTACCACCCACTCCCCTTTGAGAGTTTCTATCTTCTTTGACCCAATGCCAACATGATAATTTCACATAAAATAGGAGTGTAGGAGGGTACTATTGGCACTAAAGCATGGGAACAACCTGCGGGAGGAAAAGCATTTTTCTTATTCCTTCTTTAAGCATAACTTCTGAAAATAAAATAAGGGAGGTTTGGACAGAAGAAATGTCTTTTTTAGCACTAAAGGCAGAAGATAAAGAGGTCAGGTGAGAAATAATAAAGTATGGGAGGAGTAAAAAGTTTACATGAGGAAAATTGGTTGGAAAATTAATTCAAAGCAGGAAATTTATCCTACATTTAAATAGAGTAGATTTTAATTTTTTCCTTCCTTACCTGTAAATGGGAATTAGGTGGGCCACAGGGATTTACAAGACGTGCTTTATGTGTATGGCGAAGGGGACAGAGATGGCTGGCTGCAGTAGGCGCATGGGAATGGCGAACAGGGAGCAGAAGCAGAAGTGGATAGAGCGAAGAGCAGTGCTGCAGGGTGCTGCTTCTGCCTGGAGAACACACGTCTTTCCAGACCCTCCAGTCACCAGCGCGTGAGCAGCCCCACGAACCTGGGAACAAGAGCTCGCTCCTCCAGCTTCCATCAGCTGATAAAAGACAAATTGAGCTACAGAGGAAAGTTCTTTATTTTGCTCCCTGGTTCGTACTTCCTTCTACTGATGCCCAAGAATGAAACTACCAAGGGGAGGATACGGTGACAAAAAGGAACATGAAAATACAGAAGCCGATTGCTGACTTTGTTCCCACATAACACGGACTGCCGCACTTTGCGACCTGGGTGTCTCCCCCAACATGTTATATTCGAACTACCTGAACCTATTTCCTCAACAGACACCATGACGAAGCCGCTGCCAGCGCAACTGCTGCGATTTTTCCTTGGCACAGTAAAATCCCACTGCCTGGGGGAAGCAGTCCTTTTTACAGAACTCTGGAAGGAGGCTGCTAAAACCAAAGTAAGCTTTTTAGGTACCTCTTAGCTTCCAGACTACCACAGCCTTCGTAGGTACCTCTTAGCTATCAGAATACCACCCCTGTATTAATACCGCCCCTTCTCATTTCAAGTACTTTCCTAGGAGGAAAATCCCCTACATAGAAACACGGGGAGGTTTCCTTGCCTGTATTATGAGTTTTTCCATTTAAAGCAGCATCTGGTCTAATGTGTGGGTTTTAATTAAAAGTAATCATTCGTAGGTCTGAAAAATATACACAAAAGGCCATACTGAATCAACCTAACTGCAGTCAGTGACATCCATATTCCACAATAAAACACTAAATACTCCACAATAGTATAGTTCTAAGATTAAAAAAGGGAGGAAGTCATTTCAATGACTTATGATCTGTGGTTCTGGCTGCTGTTTTAAAAAATTATATATCCTTTGATCCTTGCTATAAAGAACAAACAATACTTGCGCTGCAGTGCAAAGAAAGCCTGGATTTCTACTGAGTGGAGGCTGAATTCATTATATTAAAGAAGGAAAAGGTGACTGCACAGAAACCAGTGCCATGAATCATTCCAATAATTCATAACTATGCCACCCAGCTGCACGTATCTCTTAGAACCATATGCAAAACAGTAATGTACTCAAGCAGGCAGATTAGCTCAAATAATTCTCTAGCCTAGCAAGAGAGATCCCTTTTTGTTGGCTTGAATAAGCTCATACAACTTCATAATATGCAAATCTGAGACCCGCTTAAATGTACTTGATTGTAGGAGATGTTTTGTATGATGAGAGAGGGAGAGAGAGTTGCTTCTATACAGGAAAAAGATTCCAGTTACATCCATAAATCACAATACTAATCGAATAAATATAATCCAAACATCCTCCTGAGAAAACACCATACTAACATGCTTTCTTTGGTCAGTGTTTTTGTTCCCACTTGCTTCTAAATATTTTCCTCTGATTATGCCACATTATTCTCAATTGTCTGGCCCACTGTCTGACCACAGCCTTGCACAACTTAAGCACTACTCTCTTCCTCCTTGTCAGCCACAAGTGTAGTAGTTCTTCCTTCCACTATTACAAAAAGAAAATGAAAGAAAAAAAGCTATTAAAAAAATTCTGAACTTGATGGTATATGCTGTACTCTGATACCTCATAAGAAAGCAGCAAGGTAGGAATCAGAGAATCCTTCTTGTTCCTCTAAAACTCAGTTTTGTCATCTTAAGCTACAGCTTAGAATAGCTCAGGAAACCAAGATGGCTCAGAACATCAAAGTAAATTAAATGAGTGCCAATACCCTACCCTTCTGCTGGTTTTAAAATAGTGGTGACAAAGCCACAATGATCTAAGGATATAGCAAAGTTCAAGGGTAAACTTTTTTTTTAATTTAAATAATATGATATTAGCTGATACCTGTGGGAGAAACCGAGATTTCCACAGCCTGAGAGTTTATCTGTTTTTTCTAATGGTAGCAATTTGTTTGATAAAAGACATTTTCTCTGCATCCTGACTGTCTCTACGAACATTGAAGTCATCTCATCAGAGAGCTTTTCAGAATGGCGCAAGGCACATGGCCTGACCAGGATGAGGCTTATTTAACACTGGTTCTAGAGATATGAACTTCACTGGCTTTGATGGACTTTCCCTTATTTTCCATCCAAGATATTCTTCCTGTAGAAATGTGTGGAAATTGTAGGACTACTGCATGTGTCCTCTACAGTGACCTGCAACTCCACGGTGGCATTTAGCTGAGGTTTTCAGAGAACCGTGACCAAACTCAGAACTAGTGCTTTGACCTGAATCTTTGACATTTGATACCTGATTTCAACAAACTTCCTCTTCCAGGACACTGCATTGGTGAAAACAATCAGGGTGGTACTGTGTTCATATCTTCTCTGCAGGAAGTTTATGAAAGGCCAGCGAACTACCCTGGGCTCTTCTGAGGCAGCAGAGGTCTGACAACCCATTAAAATAGACAACAAACTTGGACAAGATGGTGCAGAAGAGGTAAATGGATTTTCATGAAAGTTTTATATACAAAGAAAAAAAAAAGAAGCAATGTCCTTAAGAGTTTTCCCATTCAAGAGTCCTTCCAGTTAAAACAAGATTTCACACTATATTAGTTCTAATGCAATCCTCTCATTCTGACACTGAAATAAAATAATTTACTGTGCATCCACAAAAAGACTTTATATTTAATTTTACTTTTTAACTTTACCTTGCAAATATATAACCAGAACAATTTTACCTCATGTACTGCAATTAACTGGAAGTGAATTTTGCTTCAGAAGATACAAATTACAATGGATTAACTGCTTGATCAAGCAGGAATTAAAAAAAAACAACCCAAATTAGTACTGAGATTCATCTATAAAACCAAGTGTACAAACAACGTTGAAGGCTGTGACAAAAATAGTATAAACATCTGGAAATCACTGGTATGGCTTTAAGTCAATGAAATACAAGCACAGCATGAAGTCCCCCTTTAGCTATTGAAATGCAGCATCTCAGGGCGGTGTTCAGTGTTTTCTATTGCTTTGCAGAGGTTTGGTGCGTGGAAACATGGAGATGACTTGGAAGAACTGAAATAAAATCCAGGTAGATGATGATTCAAATGGCATGTAATCTTCTTGGGATTTAGGATTAGGCAGCAGCAGCCAACTAATTACACATTCTGTTTGTTTTAGCTGAAGGAACAATGAAGGTTTTAAGAGTTGCTACATTCATCACACATTTTTCAGTGTTATGTGGCAAACAATATTTATGTCTTTCCTCCATGTGAAGCAGACACAAAGTCTGGTAGGACTGTTTTTTTTCTCGTTTTTTTGTGCATTTGTTTCTTCACTTGCTGGTTTTCTCATATGTAAGTCTCCTGAGGTGTATCTGAAGGCACATTCACCTTGGTATTCATAAACAATGTTTATGTGAGTCGCAACATTGACAAGGGCATTTCCTCATTCACATCACTTTTTGAGGAGAGGGGACAGACATGAAAAAAGTTCTGTATGTTTATTATTGACTACAATGCTTTTGTGGGTTTTTAACCTCCCTTTTTTTCTTCTTTTTTTTTTTTTAACTGATTGAATTACCAACAGGGCTTCTTTCACCATTAGCACTTTTACGACGGTTCCAGTGTCTGGAATACTTTCTTGAGAGCAGAGAGAGCATGGAACATATATGGGCACAAGTTCTACTCTGTAAAATACTTTCATGGAAAAGGAGCACAAGGTGGCAAGACCCTTTCTTGTCTTTTAAAATAGGAGATCTCATGTTTGCTCCTTTCTGGACCCCAGAGGGAACCTTTCCACGGTCAGGAAGAGTGGAGCATCGCTGTGGGAAAACCCACACAGGCTTTGTTCAATGCTGCATGAACACATGCGGCTCTCAGTATCTGAAGGGACACAAGAGTTACTTCAAAACGATCTGCTCCCCCAGCAATTCCTGCATGAAATTCCTACAATCTTTTATAAAAATTTCCAGGAATAAAAAATGACTTGTTTCACTTGTGTAAGAAAAATACTTCATTGTACTGGACAGACACTTTCAAGATGAAAAAGTAGTCACAAAATTTTCAGCAAAAGTTCTAGGTCACTGCAAAAGGTAATGAAGGTAGTGATGCTCCATCTTGTATATCTGTGGCATTACGAAAGCTTTCTTTGCTTTACATATAGGGTATCTAATTTCCTAAGACGAGATACATATAGGGTATCTAATTTCCTAAGACGAGATACATATAGGGTATCTAATTTCCTAAGATGAGAAACATATAGGGTATCTAATTTCCTAAGACAGCTTCTGTTCAGTTCTTAGATACAGCTTGCTGTCATTTCATACACAAAACCAAGTGCCATGTAAATGGGATTCAGGGCTTCACACGTTGCTTTCATTATGCATGCTCACTGCAAACAGCTTCACTGTGGGTATCACTTTTCTTAAAATAAAGTGTTTTAAAATAAGTCTTTTACGTGAGGTCACCTTTTCTCAAGGCACAATGTGATCTTTAATTAACGCTAGAGATCTTGTATTTCTGACGGAAAGACTATGTAGGCTTTATAAAAATACAAAAAATTAAAAGTGAAGCAGGTGCTTTAAGTTTCTGCAGAGACATGTGCAGCCTTCTTGGTTACAATTTTTAAGTGCCTATTCATTAGACTCTTCATAAGACAAAGCCGTGCTCAGAGCCAGTTGGCTTTGAGGTGCTTCTGCTGCTGTCCAATATATTAAACTGTGGAAGTGGTGCAGCATAATAATTCACGGGCTGAGACCACGAGTTAAACACCAACAAAACCAAAGACAAGGAAAATGTTCAAAAGCGGAAAAAGCAGCAGTAAGACAGCCAGAAAAATACTACTTCAGCTGGCATTCTGGAAAAAAGCAACCTACACTAAAGGAATTTTGTTTACGTGGAAGAAAGTAGGAAGGTTGCATTTGAAAAATTATCCAGTAATTCCAAATATCACCATGTTGAAATGAAAAAAAAAAAAACCATAAAAAAAGATAAGTTATAATTAAAAAATACCTAGACATGCAACATACCACCAGCAAAGAATTCAAAATACTGAAACAAAAATCCACCTTGATGCCTCCTCACCCCCCTCAATCATTAGAATACCTTTAAAGTCTTCCATTGTAGATATGTAAGTTAAAAATAATTATTGTGGATACAAAGTGCTGTGCTTGTTTTAAAGAATTTTTGTTATATAGCATGTTTGTATACAGACTTGTATCTGTGGCATGGCACAGCACACACAGCAATAAATCTGCAATATTTATATACACACGCTTAGGTGTAAGCCCAAATTTACACCCCCAGAGACAAGGGATATCACTACTAACAGAGCCTCAACTTGGAATTTATCCAGCTTTTGAACTGTAGATTAAGTACAATTTTTATTTTCTTGGAGAAATAAGGTAAAATCTATCATATTCAGGCAAGAACAGAATGGCAGGGTTCACAAGGCAGATGGTGCCTGAGTACCACAGCAGTTGTCACTTTGTTGTTCACTGCTGAGGAAACGCAGCAGAACAATAACTTGTTCTGGTATTTGACTAAGACACACAAATACACGTCAGCCAAGTCTTCACCATACGTTCATACATCCCCACATGCCTGATATTTTTCCTATGGAATGAAAATTCCTTTTCCCCACATATAAGCTGCTAGTGATTTTTTGTTCTGGATAATTTATAAGCTTCAGCTTAGAAGTCAAAAGCTATCTTACATTCCACAAGAAAACAGGCTGATAACTTATTTTAAATATTTCAGTGGAACTGGGATTTTGGAAAGATTCTAAAAGAGAAGACTGTTCCTCAAAAATCCCAACTGCCACCACAATACACACACAGAGATATTAACTGGTAATTAAGTTTCTCAGTGGCTCGAGGTTTTTCTTTTCATGGAATTATGTTCTCAGAAGCACAATAAGTTGTAGTGAAGGAAAAAAAATACACCCAAGCAGAGGAGCTCTCTTTCTAAAGATAGTTTTGCCAGCATTCTCAACAGAAATTATATATATATATATGCATGTGATATAATGGCATATTATCTAGCATTACAGACAAAATAGCTTTCTTGGCAATGACATTACCCTACTTCCAATATGAATAATTGTATTACTTTGATTTAGATATGAGGCATTACAAAGGTTTTACAGTAAGTACTTGCACTTTCCCTACTTCCATGAAATGTTTTGATGTACAGGCCCAATTTCTTACCGGACACACAGAGCTTGCACAGTGCACACAGTTGCCAACCGTTGACAGAGGAATTTATGCTACATACCCACAGAATACAATCGATAAAGGGCTGCCCCTCCCCTTAAGAGTACATACATCACAAGAAAAGGAATTACTCAAAGACAGCATTTATAAAGGAGTTTAAAAGAACCAAAAACCTGTATGTAGTCTTATAGAAGAAAGAATCCTTTGAAAGAATTTTTAAAGATCTTCACATGTATACTCTCCCAGATTATTGTTCATATCAAATCCTGTAGATTTTAAAATACAGGCAGAATTTTAAAAAATAGGTACCAACGGTATCTGTTTTCAAAACCCAAATACCTTACAACAAATTCACATTATCCTTTGATACAGCGTTACTAATAATGAGTATAATAGTAAAACCAGATACCAGTATATTAACTACGCCTCAGAAGGCGTCCGTTAAAAGATTTAGTCATCCTATTTGCCCATTTCTTATTTGAAAGCTTCATAAGGAATGCAATATTGCATATAAAAGCTGGTAAACCTTAACAAATTTTAAAGCATTTACTTCTTACATTGCTTTCAACATAGGGAGTGGAAATAATACTTACCAAAAAAAAATTAACAAAAATACAAACCAAAGTTCAACTCCCTCTGTTCTCCATGTTGAGGCAGAAACAAAACCCACATTGGCAACGAGATAAGATAACATGCAGCATCTCTCCAGAAATGCGGGGCATTTTTCTACAGAATTAATTGACTGGCATCAACTTCAAGAAGCGAAGTCATTAAACCTGCAAGGACTAAGATAAGATTGACGAGAGTTGCTTGGCTGAAAAGTGTAGGCAGGCCTTGCATTTCAGAAAAAATGGTAATATAAAGTTTCTTCACATTGAGCTGTTTACTGGAAGTCATCAGATGAAAACACCAGTGGTCTGTACCTACTGGTGACAAGTTGTGGCGGGCGGTTTTCCTAGGCTGGCATGTACAACTTGGGAAGAGATCAAAGGAGATCCACAGTACAAATGTTTCACTTTCTAAGGACTTCTATTAATCATCCTGCAGGCCCTGAACACACCCTTTGACACTGCATCCCAGTGTTTAAATGACAGTATCAACGATTTTTCAGTTTCTGAGAAGACACCTGCAAATATAACTTCACTTTTTCTCCATGTTTTGAATTGTAGGACAGGACTGAATACATCTTGTTCGTATCTCACAAACTTCAGGGGATCCTTTGTAGAAGGCTACTATAAACAACCGTTGTTTTCACTGTAGACCTTTGCTACCAACAAGGTATTGGGTTGCTCCAGCTTCCACAAACCTGCATGGTGATGCTGCTTTTCCAAGCTGGAAGCTGGATAATGAGAACACTGGGGAGCAGCACGCATACTGAAGGCTTCTTCCTAGCTTGAGCATCCAGGCTTTTATGAACAGCCAACAGGGAGCTTAGGAGAAGATACTGATTATTCCTGTTGGCAAGACTTTAACTTTTTAACTTCCATAATGTCTCTGAGGTAAACTATAATTACAATGATTCTGGCAAAAAAAGGTGGGAGTTCTGTATCTGGGAGGCGCACGGCAAAATTACTCAGGATCAGTTGTTGATTTACTAGAGAACTGTAATTCAACACTGGGCACAGTCTGATCAGTAGTGTGGCCATGAAGATTTTTTTTTTTAAATCCTCCTTGGCACACAAATGAAGATGGTGCTTTTGTAATAATGATTAAGCAGGTTTTGTTTATCCTAATTTTCAGCATCTATACTTAATTTAACACACACTATTGGTGAATTATGATGCTCTCAAACACAGATGTCTATTTTAAAAAGCTGAGACAGAAAACAAACAAGCCTTGTCTTTAAAATAAATGTACAAGAAAACATAAACATCTTAGAGGAAGACCACAGAAAAAGCAGAGTTTTGCAGAAAACTGTGGAAACAAACAAATGTGAGACAGGGTGCTCTAAGCACCTGCACAGTGCTAGGAGCTTAAGGAACTTTTAGGCCTTAAGGAGCTTTACATCTTTATTAAATATAGGGATTGAATTTTCTAAAATCTTCCTCAAAAACTGCTTCTTGCTGTAGTATGTCAAACAACTTTCTAACACACCGTTAGTTTTGAACCCTAAGTACAGCTTTAAATTATAAAGAATTCATGCCAGATGTCTCGAAATAAACCTCATGTACTCCGCAGAGAGACATCATCAAGCCTGGCAGAAAAAATAGATTAGAATAGGAAGTTTTCATAGAATCATAGAATGATCTGGGACTTCAAAGATTATCTAGTTCCAACCCCTCCTGCCATGGCAGGGACACCTTCCACTAGACCAGGTCCCTCAAGGCCCCAAGTTTTGCTTTTTGCTGGTGGGGTTATGGATGAATGTTGTTCCACTTCCTGCTAAGTTACACATGGAATTATTCTGTACCTCATTCTTAAGGTATTTTCTCAAGCAAAGCAGAGGGAATAATAAATTCAAGAAAAGATTGCAAAGTACCTGCAAGCTCTACTAATGAGAATATTGAGGAAAAGTGAGAGAAGATGAGGCAAAGAAGTAAAACCAAAACAAGATACCAAGCCCCCCCCCCGCAACAGTAATGCAATTTGTAGCTGTCAGTGAAAAATTGGTGGCTGTGAGACTTCCACACCATTTGATTGGTGAGAAACACCTAAGAAAGCACACTCGGTATGACCAGTAAATGCTGGACTTGGGGATATAGCAAATGCGCTTACTGGATATCTTATTAAGAGTATGAAGTATTGCTGTCTGCCCAGCATTTCACGGTGTGTTATGTCTATAGCAGTAGAGGTGGAAGGGAATCCAGGGCAGCTTCTCATTGCACGGTCTTGGAAAACTTAAACGGTGAAGATTAAGTGGATTCTGAAACCTAACATCCAGCTCATGGCTTCAACGTGACAGGGTATACATCACAGGGCAAATTTTTCCCTTAAGTCAAATTGTAAAATACCACAGGATGAAAGCAACCTATGGGGAAGGAATATAGATAACTGCTTACTTGTAAATTAGAAAAGCAAATAAAATCGAGACACTTAACCACTGCATGTTGGCTGATTAATTCCTACATATGTACTGGGAGACTATTAATTTTGCTAATGGAACAATACAATACCTTAAATATGCTATTGACAAACTTTATCAGAAGCCTTCAATATCACCAATTACTGACTTCTGTACATTTACAAAGATTTGTAAATTTTCCCCAAGATGTGAATTGAAATACGACTATTTTAACATGGTCTACACATAGAGAATTTAAAACCTGCTGATGTTCTGTTTAAGAAACCATTATCTCAAGCTATGTTTACAAAGAAGCAAGGAACTTCAGCATATCACCAAAGCAGTGGAAAGAGAAATGTCAAGATTTACTTCAAACAGTTGAGATGCAACTCAAATGCTTTAGAAAAGTCCATCGTTCGTTACAGAAAACAATGACAACATAAGGCAGTGACTGTAACAAACAGTTGATAGAAAACAAAATAAAATGAATTCAAAACTAGTAGGAGCAAAAATGAAGTCGGAGTAAAAATGAAATATGAACATTTGTAAGTAGAGAATCATTTAGAGACCTATTTATCCCAACACAAGCTGTATGACAGGACTATGATTCTGTGACTGTTGCTCTCTTTTGTATGACTGGAACATATAGGAATTAAATACAAAACCACATATCTGTCTGTATATATATATGCACTGTTCTTTTCCATGTACATGTACTTATTAAAAAATCCTGTCTACATTTTCTTAGTTCGGAATATGATTAATGCAGCCTATCGGAAGCCAGATGGTGCAAAACCAGAGCCATCAATCAAAATGAAAAGACCACCGAGTGCTATCCAGAGCGATGTGCTCTCAAACGGAATTTGTGGTCACAGACCCTAACGCGCAATGTGCAGGGGAAGCCATAAACATCACAGCACTGCCCCTGAGGAACAGCCAGAAACACATCAGGCTTTGTTAGGCAAAAAACCTGGAGAAGTAGTACTTGCTGCTGCTGCAGGCTCTGAATGAGAAAGGCTCTGCAAGCCAAATGCATGTACTTTCGATAAAAAAAATTAAAAGCAAGCTCTTTAATGAGTTTAATAATGTTTGCACCGATGACAGTATCTGTCAAAGTGTGCACTTGCCGTCTGATTTAATATGGGATTGTGCCATACAGTAACAAAGCAGCTGTCACTGTCTGTCTGACACGTGAATTGGTATTTAATGTCTGTTCCCGCACAGGACTTAAAAATGGTTCACATTTTTAGCTTCATATTACACATTTTCTGCACATGTTCTATGGAAAACAAGGCTGGAGTTTGCGACGTAAAACAGTAATGGTTTATGTCTTGTAATGCTTTGTACCAAGCTGGCCTTTTATATAAAAAATAAGCTTGTAAAAATAAAAGGCATGAAGGAGCATAAATTGCCATACACATGCCTCATAAATGATGCCAGCAATATTAAAGGAGATGTGAAAATAAGCAGCAGTAAGAACACATAGGTACTTTTTCCTGGAAAAAGCATAACAGTATGAAATAAAGGAGTTGGCAGCACGACTGCTTGTATTTGCAACCTGAAGGTTTCAGCACAACATCCTCTTATGTGTGCTACATCTATCAAATTTCACAGAAATATATTTTGGAAAAAAATTATCATGCTATGTTTTAAAGATCTTTGTCAATGGCTTGCATATCCATGTTTTTTTCCTGTAAGGCTAGATGACTAGCTATGACTATCCTGGTGCTATGAGGAAAGGGTGAAAGAAAAATTGAACATGACCTAAAGCAGCATTTATATGAACTAAAATGTCATCTTTAAAGATCAACCTCTTAGTTGCATTCAGTGATATTAGAAAAAGTCACATTTATCACAAAGAAATTGTAATGATGCTGTTCCTTTAAGGAGATATAAACCTCTCATTCTTATCCTGATGGATCATGAGAAACCAAACCTTAAATTTGCCATTGGCCTCACAAGCCTCTTACACTTCAGATACTGCAAATCAAATAGAGGCAAGTCTTGAGAATTACAGGAAGAAGCTACAGCTTCTTGGAAGGATTATTTTTTTTTTGCAAATGTTGGAATCTTGCCAAAATTTGAAATGATGAAGTAAGTTCCACAGAAGATGGCTGCCATACAATCCTCTCAAGCTGGAGCCTTTCCCTCAAAAAATGCATGGAAGGATGGATAATTTATTTTACCCATCTATGGATTTATACAGTCTTTTGGATAGAAACTGTTTTATGTTCATAAAACATCAGAATACAGAGAAGAAATACTACAAAGAATATGTCATATTTAAGGAATGACATACGCTTTGTTAATGTGCGCTTATAACAAAATCCAGGTTTGTAGCTCTCCTACTGACAGCACCACTCCATTCTTCTGATACACTAAAGGTCACGTACAGCTGAAATCAAATCACGTTTTAGATGCTTTCTTGTGCCGTGAACCAGGACCTAAACCTCCCTGGTACATCTACACCGCAGAGTGAACTCAAAGTCTACTGACTCTGAGCCTCCACCCATGAACCAGGTTTGGAAGTCTTCCAAGCCAACTCCAGTTGACACGAGCAGAGTGTACGTTAGTATCTGGGTAACTGAACTGAACGTTGCTAGTTTTACTGTAGGCGTGCACACTAAAGCACCCGAGCACTGACATCCTTCAGTGCTCATCCTGTAGTTCTCAAAAGGATGAGCAATTGGTAAAAACCACAGGATGGTCTTCCAGCTAGGTCTGAATACAAACACCCGCTCTCCCCTACGGCCAAAAGCCCTTCGCTCAGACACAGGCCCACTAAATGGAACAACATGAGAGTGCGTTGGTAAGAACCTAAGTTTCATCCGCACCTGCTTTGCTGCAGGTGACAACCATCCACATGAACTATGCAAAATCCACATGGTTTGCTAGCAGACTCTAAGGTTCCTCCTCCAGCTGCTCTCCACAGCTGAGCACTTGAGCTCATGCTGAGAGTGGCCTCACTGCCCTGTGCCAGGAGACAGCAGAGCAATCTACAGCCCAAATTCTATCTGCAGTTTTATACGGTCACATTATTCAGACTTGTTTTTCAATTGTATAACTAACCTTCTTCTCACTCTTTTAAGTGGGATATAGTACAGAGAGGAAATGATAACAAAATAAAAACTCAAGGAGTGTTTCTAGTTCCATGTGTTTCAATGACAGCAGAAGATGGAATTGTAACCAGCGTTGACTTACTATGAACTGAGAAAAATGTGCTCCCATCCTTCCCTGACTTACTTGAAATACACTAAGTTGATTCTGAGTATCATCCAGAAACAATCTCAAATCAAAGTTTTTATTGATGATGGGTTTTCATGTGTGTGTGCATGTATGTAAGGCTATGCAGAAGATTGTTAAGAGAGGATAAGGAGATGAACATTTCCATACTCATCATCAGGCACAAAGCCAGAAAATACACACCTGCTTCACAGCGTTGTAGCAAAATGTCATTAAAACAAGCTTTTAAAAATGAATAAGGAAGAATAAAGTAAATGGATTAAGTTCAGTCCATGCAGGAAAGTAAAAATCCTACCCAAGAGCTTGGGTACAGAAGATTACCCCAAATCTTCTAGTAATAAGTGCATTGATTGCAACATTGTTTAAGTCGCAGAGTCACAGAATGGTTTGGGTTGGAAGGGACCTCAGAGATCACCTAGTTCCAACTCCCTGCCATGGCAGGGACACCTTCCACTAGACCATGTTGCTCAAGGTCCCCCATCCAACCTGGCCTTGAACACCTCCAGGGATGAAGCATCCACAACCCCCCCTGGGCAACCTGTGCCAGTGTCTCACCACCCTCAGAGTGAAGAAGTTCCTTCTAATTTCCAATCTAAATCTCCCCTCTTCCAGTTTGAGCCCATTACCTCTCATCCTGTCACTACAGGCCTTTGTGAAAAGTCCCTCCCCAGCCTTCTTGTAGGCCCCTTTCAGATACTGAGAAATCCAGAACTTTAAATAATACGTCAAATTAATTCAAGTACACAGAAAGACTGTAGCAATGTTATGAACAATATCAGCTATTGTTCTCCAGTGAAAAGACAGGGAACAGACATAAAGCCGGTTATCATATCCATTAGTGAAGTTCCCAGAACTTGGGCCTCTGGATAGGTGAAAAATGAAAAGCAAGCAAGCTCAAGAGCTTGGTCATACAAACACTTAGGTCAATAGCAAAGTTTAAATTCTTGAACAGTGAAGCACTTGACCACCAGCCCTGGGGGTGGGTTCTCAGGCAGTGCTACCCCTGCACTGACGCCTTTCCCTCCAACAGCGACATTGTTTCCCATGGGCACCTCAATGCCATGACAAAGTACAAACATAGAGCTAAGGCTCTCCATAAAGATAAGAGGAAAAACCCAAGAAAAACATAAAACCAGGTGATTAAAGTAAGTGGAGAGAGAATACGATGTTAATACCTGAAGAAGATACTAAACAAAGAATAGTTAAGTAGGAAGAAACAGAAAAAAGAAGGTAGAATACTCAGAGAAAACATAAACTATTTTTTTCTGGCAGGGAGAAAAAGCAATAGACTAAAGAAAGAGGGAGTGGAAAAAAAAAAAAAAAGAGAGAAGGTGAAAGATAACTGGGAACTCAAATTCACTACAAACTTTACCTCCACAGAGAAACATAGGTCAAATGAGATGTTAAGGAAAGTGAGAAAGAAAGAGACCTGGACTTGATCTGAACTTGAAATGACCATAGAATTATTACTTACACACTCCACCACACTGCCAACACAAGATTACAGAGAGCTTAAAAGAAATTTTAACAGGGCCAGGCCTGTTTATTTTTTGCGATGTCAAGGTCTTCCGGCAACCAATTTTAGAAAATATAAACACCTTTCTTTTTCATACTTTTGTGTCAGTACCACAGTAATGATGGACAAGGTACATAAGCAATGTAAGACAGACCAAAAGGTAATGCCTTTCTCTGGAAAATAACAAGAGGATCAATGTGCCTCAAATAATTTGTTTTACTTGAGTTCATCGGACAGATATTTAATGATGTTACCATAAAACTTGTCTCTCATTTCAGATTTCAGTATTTTTTGGGAGGTAGAAAATACTTGAGGCAATGTGCTATACCAGGTAGCACTTATATGCTGCACCAAGAAGAAAAACTGTGAAGTAAATGACCACCATTTTCATGATTATTTAACTTCAGAAATGTACAGATGTTTTTACATGGAGAGAAGGGGTATATGCGGATTACATCAGCTTATTTCTTAAAACTATTGTCAAGATCATTAATGAAGATACTTCATAAATACATTTGTATCTGTGAAACCTCATTCAACATCTAGGTCTGGGCATCACCATATAGCATTACATTTGCTATATGATACATATGCAAAACATACATGATACATATATGATATATATGCAAAACATGCATACAGGCACGTGTGATCTGACAGACTACTGTTAATCGTTTATTTGAAAGATCACTTAAAAAAGGTTGAAAAAATACCTGTTTAACCTAACCCAGAAAAAACATCCCTTCTAGTTGATAACTGAGAGAACAATCTCAAAGAATTCAGTTTGCATCAGATAGGGGTAGATGCTTTAAATATCCAAATACAGCAGACGTTACTAGCACCAAATACAGTTTTAACCCAAGTATTAATCATATATACACTACCTGTTTTGATACATTTTAGGTTTTGTGTAAAACAATAACAATTGGTTTTGTTTTGTTTGTTTTTTCATTTTCTGGATGCAATATACACTTCACATAAGATTGCAAGGCTTTCATCCCAGCGTTTCAGCTATAGAATTGAGATAGAGCAGGTATGTCTTTTTCTATACAGCATATTCAGGAGAGGAATTAAGCCCTTTCGTTGCATTGCTTTCCTTCTTTCTTCTTCTATTCACTACAAAACCCTGAAACAATTCCTGGTATTTGAACAGCCATTTCTAAACTGTCTATATATGAGCTCGCTCTGCGTTGCAGATGGCATCAACTTCAACGCAGCTAAGAGTTAAGAAAAAGCAGCAGCTTTTCAGGCCATTAGATTTTCTTCACTATCATCAAGTAATGTTCAAGTGTGCCATTAGCACAAGGCCACTGCACTGCTCTTCCAAATAGAAATTGCTTTTCTCTTTCAGCAGTCTTCTTTGAAGCCTCACATCACATCAAGAGCACAAAACAGCTTTATGTAACCTCCTCCAAAAAGCAGTTCTGAATGCGAAGGAAGGGAAAAGAGAAGAATGGATATAGGTTACAATAAGAATATTTCCATAAAATGCGGTCCTATCTGTCATCTGAGCTATTAAATTAAACCTGAAATCTATTTTAAGGCAGGAGATAGCAAAAGGCTCTGTCTCTTTTCAGCAATAACCTAGAAATCCTTTTCATCTTACAGAAGAACAACTCAAAGCACCTGCTTTAGGAAATTCAGACTGTGGCTTATATCACAGGCACTGCAACCTCACAGTCGCCTTACAATTTTGTACAATGCTGTTCCTGGAACAAATGGAAAGCAGATTAAAAGGATTTTTGTTATTTTCCAGAATCATATACCCAAGTCATTACCTCAACAATCTGAAGGCTGAGACAGTGTCTCAAAACAGCTTTCTTCTTTTCTGGCTCAGAAGTAAAACCTACACATCCACAGCACTTCCACTGCACACGCACACGTTACAAAGCACAGCTAGTATCTGACAAACATTACTGTCCTTAGGAAAAACAACATGAATAGCTTATGCTTTTCAGCAGTTCTGAAATTTCCCATTTCCAGACTCAAAAAAGCACCCAAACCTGGTTTACCTAAACGTGCCAGCTGCCATGCCTCATCTGTAAAAAAAACCACTTCCCAGTGCCAGTGGTTGTGAGAGATGGCCAGCAACAAACACAGAAGTAGAAGATGGCAAAGCCTGGGAGGTCAGGAATTACTAAAATTGTACAAGCATAGATCACTGAACGATGGAAATCTCACCTGCCAGATGTTTAATGCCGCAACTACGATTTAGACTTTCATTAGCTTCTTTCGAGAAACTACTCTCGCAGCAACACCTCCAGCTCTAGAAACATCCGACATTTCCATCTACATGTCGTCTCAGGTAATCTCACCATACCGCAGTGCAGACACATCTTCAAAATCAAAGTTTTCAGGATCTAATTAACAGAGCAGTATGGAGATGCCTGCCATTAGAAAGTTAGCCAACATCAGGCATTTTAGAGTTGTTTCTTTCAGTAGACATCTGAATGTCTTTTGTTCAATTTTGCTTATTTGTGAACAATACACAGAAGGTCCAGCTTCCCAGAACACGGGAGAAAAATGAAAGGAAAGAGCTCAGTGGTAGGAAAACTGGTCCCAACAGAAGCACTTCCCATCTCCCCCTGTTTCTGCTGTTTAACTAAGCAACTCTCACCACTGTGAAGAGGGTTTCACTAGTTCTCCACGCCACCACTGCACCCTCCATTGCCCTGCCACAGCCTGTGGTCCCCAGAGGCCACCAGCTATAGGACAGGGGCTGGAAAGAGTGCAGGACTTGATTGCTACCAGAAGCCAACAGACTCCAATCCCTCAACCTGGGATGTTCCTCTTGCTTTTGGATACTTCATGTTTCGCACAGGCACCCATGATGATTTCCAGACAACGCTGCAGCCCTGGGCATTGCTATGATTAATATTTTCTGTTATTGTCACTGAAAAATGACTTAGACCATACAGATATGCCTCCACAGGCAGCGCCAAAAGAGATCCTACCTGTTTGATCTGTTTCATTATGAAAACACAGCTTCACCCTCTCATTACTTAAAGCCTCTTTCAAAGAATAGTAGTACAATTTTTACGTTTTTCTTACTTAAAAATGCCTCAAGCTCCTCAGAGCTACACAACTCAGTAGAAGAAAGAGGTACTCTACAACCACAGTTTAAGGATGCTCCATTAAAAAGTGGAGCAAGGGTCTGTGCACTATTGAAATAATTGGTTGAAAACAATTATCATGGTAAGTCTGGAAGTGACAGAAGCCATTAGTACCTTAACTTTAATCACAGTCATATATAATCTCATTACTGAGTCTTTCTCATAGTCAGTTACGCACATGCCTATCTTTATCAAAGCCAATGGAATTACAGGACACCCCCCGCCTCCCGGAATTGCTTACTAGGCAAAGGGACAGCCAAAAAGAACCCCAATTGTGTGTCTTAATACAATGGCCCATATAACTTGCCAATCACAAAAGGCACCGTCTATGGGATTTTAGTTTATTGAGTGTTTTAACATTTCCAGAACACATTAATAAAGAACATTTTAAAGAAAGAGGCTTAAAGAATTCATAATTCTTTTAGTAGTTTGCATCAATTAGAGCACATTTTGAAGCAGCAACTTATTTTTTTAATCCCAAGCACTTCCAACTTGGAAAAAAAAAAAATCTCTCAAAAAACCCTTTTCAAATCACATGAACATTGACTTTATTTCTTACTTGGCTGGACATGGTATATACTAAAATAAATCACTAATGCTAAAAGACATGACCTTATTTTTTCATAGCTCATGCCCTATCCTTGAGCAAAAGATTCAGGTTGCAAAAGGCAGAAATAAATCCAGAGCAGAGCTTTACGCAGAACTCCCGGAGGATTTCTCACTGTAACAGCACAATGCTGCCAGAGGCATGTACGGACATGCCCCAGGGTGTCTCTTTCTGGCTATCCTCTCGAGAAGGCAGAGCAGCAAAAATGAATAGTAGTTCTGCTATACTGTGTTTACTACATGTAAAAACATTCTTTTGCAGAGCATAAATTGAGGATTATGGCTTTAAACAACTGCTCCAGGGCTAGGCTGAACACTTAACTCACCTGACAAAAAGAAGAAAAGGAACTAGTGCTCTGTGCTGCTGAATTTGGACGCTTGCTGCATATTGGACCCTGAAGCTGATATTAAGCTTCTCAAACCTGATGTTTTGACCAGGTAACCTGCTACCACAACTGCCGTGATAGCTTTCAAAAAACTGGGTCACAAGTTTTAAAGGGCAAACATCATTTGGGAGAAAGACACTACGGGATTTAAACACCCACTGCAGACTGAATAAAATCCTTGCAATGTGGAACCTCACAGTGTACACACAAAAAAAGTTCAGCAGAAATTACTTGTGCACAAACATCATCCTTCATTAAATGAGCTAGTAGAAAAACTCGCCAGATTATAGCTAAGGGTAAAAAGGAACACTCCTCAACTATCTTTTTAATTTTATATCACTAAAACTGTTGTTGGTACAGCTTTATGAGGGTGTCATTTTAATCTTATTTTTCTGATGGTCCTAGAAAAAGAGAAACTGTACATACAATTGGAAGAGCTGTTCTACTGCTAACTAGAGAGAAGTTACACAGCAGTTCTCTCAAGAAAGCCAGACCATACATGCTCCTACTCTATTTATTCCTGTCTATAAACACAGGAAAAAGCAAATATTTCAGAAGAAGGAATACCTTTGTCTACAAATACATTTCTGTGTACTTTTACATATCCTAACTAAAATAAGTTTGAACAAATGGCAACCCAGCTCTCACCTGGAACAGCTTTTCATAATCAAGATAAATCTCAGCATTTCCTAACTAATTATTTAGTGTTGGAAATAACACATTTTAGAAGATATTTATTTAACAACAACAAGGATACCTGACAGCAGTGAGCTTTTTGCATGTGTCTGACATCAAGAATTCAATGTGTTTGCCAGGCATTCAAGAATGATGGTACAATGAGCTTTGTCAGTGGCACAGTATCTGAAGACCCATAGGTTTTGTAGTCAGAGGCTCTGTAAGCACCTTGGTGACACCAGGTGAAACGGGATCAAAGCCCCCTTGATAGGATAACTATACAACCAAGGGGCAATTTTTGATATTTGCTGTTGTTTGGTTTCATCTGAACAACGTGAAGGGCAACTTGATGGTGAACCATACACATATAGGCGTTAAAGAATACAGGAGCTTAACTACTCCTCCTCTGCTATCAGCAGAGGCAGAATATCTCCCACTTTTCCGTCCCTTCCGCATAGAAGAATTTAAAAGCTCTGCCCTCTCTGCTGCTGAATTAAGGCCTCACTAGATACAAGATAAGACTCTACAATTGAAAGTGGAAGGAAAAGGAAATCCTTCCCTTCCTCCTCCATTATAAAGCTGGCTGTTCACCTGGGAGTGCAGAACCACAAAGATTTAAAATGTCTTTCAGGATGCAGTAACTTACACTAGGTAGGCAAATACATATTGAGCTAAAATTTCCAGAAATAGCTATTTCTTAGCTATGGGTATCCTGATCAAGCACAAATAGTAATAAGCTTAGAAAGGTTAGTGTAGTTACTCCATCAAAACATCACTTTCTGGTTTGAGTGAAGCACAAGCTTGGAAGAATGAACATTTTCAGACTGAATTTTCTGTTTTCTATGTGAGATCCCATCATAAAAGAATGAAGTACTATCAGTCCTGTTCCAGCCACTACATTTCATAAGCCTTCTTTTCACATGTTTTAAAACATCTGTTTTAACTGCTACTACTAAGTTCCAACTTGCCCTTCAAGGTTATCTCTTTTCTACTTCAGAAAGGTTCTCAGAGAAAAACATTTTAATCAACCTGCAAGCCAGTAATTTAAGTCATTTGTGCCATGCTCCTGAATCACCACTTTCACAAAGCCATCATAAAATCTCCTTTTTATGCTTACTGAGAATAATCTACAAAATAGCAAACAACCACCCCCCAAACCAACCCTTCTGCCATGTAAATCAAACAAAATAGATCTAACTAATACAGACCTCCACTTGAAATAACTGTGTTTTCAACTAATGTTGATTACTGTTAGATTTAATACAAAAATTAAAAGACCTTCCCTAGAGGGCTGCAACATTTGTGAAACTGGCAGCTGAGGTGGAAATTAAAAGCACAGATCAAGAAACCTGCCGTGAATTTGTTGCAGCCAGAACAAATAGGAAGTAGTTAGCAGAAGGAAAGCTTTTACTGTCAAATGGAAAATAAGGAAAGATCATCTTTTTAGTAAACTTTCATTTGTCCTTTTTTTCCCCGTTTACTCTCAGATATATATGTGCAGAATATGCTTGGAAGTAGCAAAAGAGTGGAGCTTCAAAAATCATTCATCAAACCATTGTGCTACTTTTAATAATTTACGAAAAGTCCTAAAACAAAGATCAAAAGGGAATATATCTAAGCATTTATATTCAATTCCACATTGCCTGATGACTAATTTGTAAAGAGTGCACAAGTCTTCACAACTGAAGCCAAAATCATTTGAGGATACTTTGATATAATGCCACAAAGGATATGAGCAGGAAGGCAGCAGGAGTTACAAATGGCCAAGCTCCATTAAAAGTGCTAATAAAAGAATAATGGAATTTCCTTGTGCTATGAATAAAAAGTGGTTGGCACAGAAGAATTTAGACACAGAAAGGAATATCAAAGCTTCTGGTTCATCAGTTGCTTCTCCTTATTAGATCTTAATTGACTTACTATTACATTTACCTTAAAATGCATCAACTCAAAAGAAGCAACCACCCCATTCAAAATTTTGCCACACTAATTTCTTCATGTTTCTCAATTTCTCCAGGCCCTCAATATCTGCTTTACCCATCCTTGTAAATAATGCAAGTCTATCCGTAAAAAATACTTCAAAGTGATGAATTTAACTAGATTTTAACTAAAAATTAAAGAATATACCTACTGTTTAACAACATTTTTTTAAACTGTAAGTTTTCAAACTTCTGGTAACTATGGAACTTTCATAGCAATAACTTACCTGGTAAATTTAATCCATCAATATTTACACTATGTATTTCTTTCTCATAGACGTGTAGTTACACACACACACCTGTTGATACAAATAGATAGCTGCACACACATACACACTTCTGCCACCTTCTTCCCCAAATACAAAACCTAGCTAATTTTTCCAACAGATAGCTATTTGGTACACGGTCAGGAAAAGAAGCGGCAGAGTTCAGAACTGCTTTAAAATGCCTGAACAAAAAAATGTTTCAAATCCTTCTTTTTTGAAATGGATACTTGCAAAGTCACACACCCTTTGCAAAACAGAAGCAGCAAAGACATTCATCTCACGCTACTGACAACCTGTTATAAAGGTTTAGTGCACTTGCTTAAAAAACACACTCACAGATGCATCCAAGATAGGAGGAACTTCCCCCAAAATATTTAGAAACCTACTTAACTCTCCTTCAATCTGCTGCTCTCTTTTGCATGATGTCTACGAAAACCCCATGACATAGTTGTAGCACAGAAATGCTGCGATCTCTGCCTTTTGGTTCTCCAAAATCTTGTATCAGCTTTCATTTTTTATTTCACATTGCAGTGTCCTGAGGGAAGTGACCTTCTTCTCTTATGGGACATAATAAACAAGGGGGTTTTATGAGGGTTCCCAGACATTATAAATAAAGATCAAGTTATAATGATGATGTGTATTTCTTCTCCTTCCCCCAGACAACCATCAGGCTGTTCCAATGATGCTTCCAGAATCAATAGTTAATTCATTAGCACCATGTATCTCAGGGCCTAATTGACACAACAGACTGAGCAACATACTCACGGGTAACACAACTTCTAAACAGAGAGTAAAAAAGAGGGGAATCCAATACCACACACGGTCACTTTGCAGGATTTAGTGTCAGTCTATAAATTACACTTCTGTGAGGTTAATGTGAGTCATTGGTTTCACAAATCAGAAAATGCAGCTTTTGAAGCTTGGCTTGAAGAAAAAAAGAAATATTTACATGATAGTGTAATTTAAGTAACATGGATACCTTATATTGCTTTCTATTTTATCATTTCCTCTCATTTTTGCATTAAACATGAAATAGTTATCACTAATGTTTGGAATTACTCAACAACAAATGTAGGCAGTATATTTTTTCTTACCTTATGATCGTATGGATTGTATGAATGAAACAGCTGGGACAGATCCTTTGTTCTCTGTTTTTTCTGAAAAGTAATGTTAATAAATAAATCACATTAGAAAAGTTAAAGGAAAAAGAAAGGCACTACTGATTTAAAAAGCTGTATGCAGGTACAAACACATTCGCTCCCTGCTTTGTTAATGGAACTGGATGTATGAAGAGCAGCGTATGCAGATTAAGGCTATTAAATACCACAGGAAATAATTAACATATATATTAACAATGTTAAGAGCATGCCCTTAATAAATAATAAACACTAATCTATGGAACATCAGTGGAATGTGTAAACAATTCAGATTTGTTTTAATTTCTGCACAATAAATCATAAATAATGTCTTAGAATACAGATAAAAAAACCCTGAAGATTAGGCTCCGATCTTGCAAAGACTTGTCCACTATTCCAGCATGTACATGTAGTCTTCCTTTATAGCAGATTAGGTTTAAAGAAGAATCATTTATTATTTTTCGATTTCTTTTGATGCTAATACTCTCATTACCTTGCTTGTGGAAAATTAATAGGTGGTACACCATTTAATGCCAAGGCAAAGGGAAAAAAACCCTTCTGTTAAGAGTGAAGTTCAAAGACAAAACCTGCTTAATCCCGCTTCTACTGAAATCAATGAAAGAGCTTTCAGTGATTTCAGCAGATGTTAAATAGAATCGCTCAGCTGCATCCTATAGAGGGGGGCAGGGAGAGGAGAAAAAACACCCTTCACCTTTAAGGCAGGGATGAGTCACAAATAAGTTCAAAGTTTTATGATGTCAAAATCAACACTGATTTATCTCACAGCTCGGAAGGCAAAGCGTTGCGTGCTGGAAAAATATGTGAAGGGGAAACAACTACAAAAACTCCTTGCTTGTAGCCTGTACTGTTGTCTTATTTTAGTGAAAGTAGTCTTCCAACTAAACTGGCAGAATCTGTTTCCAGCCTGCTGGGAATTAAATAGCTACAGGACTGCAGTATTTATTTTACCTCTGTGAAACTATAGGGCAATTTAGGAATTTTTGTCCATGCAAAATGAACTTTGTATTTCCTTTTTTTATACAGTTTTTATTTTCAGTGAAATGTTCAGATGCAGCAACTTGGTCATAAAAGCTGTAACTTTAGTTACTAGTACAAATTTATGACAGCTGTGTATTTCTGAGTCATTAAAGGAATCAGATTAATATTACTACTTCTGTGAGGTTCTTACCTATGTTTTAGTTACAACCACTAAAGAGTCAAGGAAATAATCCTTTACTCGCTGTCTCTCTTTGAACAAGAACAGTAAATTTTGTTTTCAGTATGAGAAAGTTACTTCTGTCATAGATAATTCTATTCAATTACAGTAAGTAATACCTAACAGGACTTGTTTCTTTGAGTTCACTAAGGGCTTTTAAAACCAACAAAAGTGATACTAAAAAAGACAGTTCTGTTAGTATAGACTTTCTCAGCAACTGAACATGACTTTGCCAAAGAAAATATCTCCATATTAATACCTCTTTCTTTTGCAATGGGAAAAAAACCCAATCAGATGAAAGCATCAACCCCAATTCCACCACCACCCTGCAATGACTTCTTTCCTGGCAGTACAGTTACACACAGCAAAAGTGCTTAAAATACTTTAAATAAAATATTCGGAGAAATGTGAGAATAAATAGAAGAGAGATATCAAAATTATTATTAAGAAGGTTGCTTAAAAACTAATTTAATGTGGAATCACACATGAAGTTGACAGAAGCATTTCAGTTTCCAATCTGGAGAGCTCCACTAATCTTTCTAGGGAAGAAAAGAAAAAAGTCTATATTCTTGCGTTTTCTTACTGAAGACCATTTCTTTTGTATCCATTTTGACCGCATACAAAGTTCTTTTGAGTATTTTTATGGCAATAACTTTAATAACACTCAAAAAACCTATATGACAGAAATACTCCCATCCTTCACCCTCAGACTCTAGTCAAAATGCTACGGACACACTCAGCTAGACAAGATGAAGAGTGAAGATGTCTTTGCTTGCAAAACACATGGACATAATTTTCCACTTGTTATTATAGGAAATTACGGTTTCTTTCCTACCTTTCCACAAAATGTAGAAGCTTTGCTTTTGTACAAACCCAAAATGCTCCTGAATGGCGAAATGCTGGAAATTCATGACACAGAGGAACACAGAATGAAACTTCTGGCAATACACATGAAAAAATGCTGCCCCAACATTCCCAGGATGGCCCATATGCTCTAAAGAGCATGTGACTACTTTGTAGGAATTCTGAATACACAGAGGCAAAAATGTCTTAAGCACAGATTTAAAGTTGCTTAGGGTTAGGGTCTTTCTCCAACACTGAGTTTGGCTTAATTCAGACCTCTAAAAAACAGAAATATAAAGTATTACAAAACACAGAGACCAAAAAAAGGACAAGGAATTCATGCTGCTATAACGGTAGTGCCCCTCCCCCCCTTCAGCTCCCACACCAGGCATGAGCCACATGATATTATTAGTATGTTTTTCACATGAAGAAAAGGCCCAGGTCCCAGCTCACCTGTAACCAGTGTAAAGCACAGAGTAACCCAGGCCTCTCCATGGCTAGACGTGACAGAGGAAAATAAGGAGCCCAAAAGCTCCTTCTCCTTTATTTCCTCCAGTGGACAATTTCAGTCCCTAAACTGCCTATTTACATACATCTCCTCAGAATTTATTTCCTTATCACAGCTTCATACTCCTATTTCTCATTCTCTGCCTTAGTCCCACAGCCCTTTCAAGCACTCTCTTGACCAATATAAAGACATTTGGCCTCCCCCTGTCTTCCTGCTCTTTCCCTTTAGAGTTCTGATTCCTTTGTTTGGGACTAATAATGCTGTCAACAATCACAGAGTAAAAAGACACTCAAAAAACCCTTCCGAACCTAGGCAAAGGTACTGTTCCATTGCACTGTTCAGTGTATAGCAGCAATATCACTTGCAAACATCCTCACAGACCTGCATGGGATATATCTAAATTTATTACCCTTCTGAAAAAATCCAAGAATCTTTCCAAAGTCACCAAACCGATTAGCACAGGGTACTTCCAAAAATTAAAAGACTTCTTAAGAGTCTGATAACAGCATCAGTCTTGCAAGAGCATTTGACATCTACCAAGCAAGACTCTGGACAGAAGGTTCCCAAACAGATGTATGTATGAACGTACATATACGTGTGTGTGCGTGCTTCGCAGGGGCAGAGATTTCGTGAGGACACAGAATTCTGACAACTCAGTCGTGAACCCATTTACATTTAAAACCCACAGTCCTTAGTTTGTAGCACTTAAAGAAATGAGTTTAGGGAGATGAGATAAAGAGATATATTCAGATACTACGCAAATGTGGGTCACTAAAAATACAGGCATATCACTGTAAAAATGTTTTTTTCCCTTTTCTGTTTCAGTAAGTTTTACACACGACACATTATATGGGAGATACAGTGGAAACACTTTTTTTATTTCTTTTATTAGCTGGAAAAGTATGTGAAAGCCTGATGAAGTATGGATTAAAGTGCTGCTGCAGAACTGAGTTCAATACTGTAAAATCATATAGGCATGTACACATCCGTATGCCAGGATGGAAGGGTTTCACAAAATAATACTTTTGTAAGTCAGGATACTTTTGTAGCTTGTTACTACAACACACATAAGTTACTGCTTCTCAAAAGACAGGTCGTGTTCAACAGACAGTTACAAAAGTAAGAACCAGTAACCAACATCAACCAACTTCTTACAACATACATGGACAATGTTAGTAGCAAGGAAACAACACTTGACTATAATTCCATTATTCCCCCCAGCAAACCATACAAGCTCTAAACATTTCCTTTCTCTGCCTCTCATTTTCTGGGCCTCAGATTTTCAAGGTCTTATTTTTAACTATTGAGATTTTTTAAAGGGACACCGGTCATCTGAGAAGCATATGATATGCTTCAAGTATTGTAACAACAAAGGATCCCCTTAGAACACATCCAGAATTATAAACCAATAAAGCAAAGAGCTAGTGACCTTGGTGTTTTTATTCTTTTCCTGTGTGCTGATTTTTAGCAATAATGAAACATTTTCTAATGCTTTAAGTAGCCTACACTGTACATTTTTATCCTACTTTTAATCAGGAGATACCACTTAAAGAACAACTAGGTAGAAAGTAAAAAAACAACCACCAACAACAAAAACATCCAAGTTGAATCTCTAAAACTGTATAGAGTATCTTCTGCAGAAGTTAACCAGCAGAGAATTTCATGTTGAATACTTCAGAAAAATAAAGCTGAACTTAAAATTATTTTTGGTTTTTATTCGCAAATAACGGCATGAAAATAGGGTAAAGGCAAGGGTGTCCTAACAATATATTTTTATAAACAGAAAATACTTTAGAAAATTAAGTTTAGATGTGAAATAACTATTCCGAACACTAAACATTGTAGGCTCACATATGTATATTGCACTTCTCCTCTTTTCATACTCAGGTGATAATTACTTGTCTTTCAGATGATTTTAATGTAGCCTAAAACTTGTTTGTTTTCCTTTCAAGCACAGTATCGTAGGTCTACAATGCTTACTGTGAAGCAGAACTACAATATCACCAAGATATTTTTATTACGGGTTTCTTAAAAGCAGCTTAGATTTAATATTCTCAGTATTTCATCTAGTAATAAAAGGGCTAAAATTACTCTCCAATATGAAGGTATCACTGGTTTCCTTTAGACTCCACTTCCAGTTTTAAAAAGTCTATTTTCACCCTCAAGGTTCTTAATAATCCCAGCCTAATACAGACCTGCAGACTGCCAGTTCCACTGAAGGTGTCAGCATCAATATATCGACAGCAAAGTTCTCCTGCTTTTGTTTTTCTGCTTCCGTCATTTCAAATCCCTCCAGTATACGAGGCTACCTTCAGTAACAGGGACCTGTATCTGTTTTCATTCAAATATTCTTTTCCTTCATGGTCACAGTGAACAGTAACACATGTCCCGGCAATCTGATGAATGTCTTTATTTCAGTTCTCTTTCCTCACCTGCCATCTTCTCAACCATTTCTATTTTACAAATTGCTGATCAGAATTGATACACAATTTTTTTTGCCACAGGAACCTTATATGACTTAGAGCTTACAAAGCATCTCATGCACCTGAACATGCCAACAACCAATAGTAACATTAGTTTTCTTTCAAACAAGTCTGGAAAACCACATTACCTGCTTGCGTAATGGATTACATACTTGAGAGTTAAAACCACATTAAACGTTGTGAGCCAAGGTAGAATTTAACTACAACTTTGACAGCCTTCAGGAGAAGAATGAAGCAGTTTGGCAAGTATTTTCATAGTTTTCTTCCCCTGCATTAGCAAAACCATGGGGGCTTCAGCATAATAGATGCTTGCAAGAGCAAAAACCATGAGACTGGAGCTTTCTTTCATGAAACAGCATGTCTAACGCACTTTGTGTCACGGCATTCTCTAAGTTCAGCAACACACGTTTCCCTGAGCAATAATGATGCTGTGTCTTTTCCCCCACACTACATCTGAGATCTCAAAACTCCAAAGGCCTTGGGTGGGCCTTGGTAGAACTCCAAAATTCTACAAAACAAAACAGAGTTGGGAGCACCCTGTCTAAAGGCACCGACTGGCCTATCTTTTAATCTCCAAAGAGTTACTTGGCAAAACACCAGAGAGAGATGTAGCACCTACTCCAGACAAGGTACACTTAATACTCTTGTTTGGAGATTCAATCCATGAAGTCTTAAATCTATGTACCTATAACCACAATACGGGTATGAGCCAAGCCACTGAAACTGCCACGCTATCAAAAGTTTAGAGATTGCTTTTTGTTCTGCAAAACAATTTAAAAAAAAAAGGTGATCAGAAACCAGTGAACTGTTCTCTTTGACCTTGAGATATTCAGTGCATCACCCTATTAGAAATGATCTTGAAAAAAACGTTGTGCCCCAGCCAGATTTCTTGATAAAATCATAACTGGTGTTCATTAAGCTCTTGTGTTCGTGCCCTGTAAGGTCTCAAAGGGCAGAAGTGGCAATACAGGCTTAACAAGTTTTCTACTTCCTATCGCTAACTCACTCCTGCTGACATCATCTCTGCCTTTCTGATCACATCTATAATGAAGCATTCAAAATCATCTGGGGATTAGTGAGTCTTTTTGACCTGACCTATCTGAATTACTATGCTAAAATAGACTCATTGTTCTACTTCAACTACAGATACATCTGCATTTCATTACTTAGAAAATTTAAGAAATTACTTTCTAATAATTTTTGGTCCATACATGGAAAACGTCAGTGTACAGTGTGTTATATTCAGCAGTTTACCTCAGTGTTTCAGGATGGTGAATGTTTTTTCCAGCTCCAATTAACAGAACTGCACATCTGTAATTCGTATTTTGTATAGTCTTTACTTTTTTGTACACTCAGCGATCCTTTAAAAAAAAAACTTAGAATGAAGTTTGGTGAGCCCATGCAATGTGTCTTTTGTCTAAAAAAGGAAAATATATGAAGCTTCATGCATCTTTAAAGCAAACATGAAAGTTTACTCTTGAGGATTATGGCACAAATAGTCACGGTTTAGTCCAATTTGTATTTTAAGTAGAGAGTCTTATTTACAGAAAAATAAATTTTTTTCCAAAAAATGCATAGCATCTTTGTAATATCATCTGTCCAACTATTTGAAAATAATTTATTGAAGGATCCATTTTCAATTAAACCATTGATACTGCAATTTCTTCTTTCTTACCTCCCATGTAATTTCAGCTATGTAACACACTCTTCAAACATATATTTTACAAATATTACTGAATTCTATTCCTTCTGGTACATTTGAGTAGTTCAGGATTAATGTTTGTTATTCCTGTCATTTTTCATACTAAAAATCTCTCCCTTAGCAGAGAATAAATTATGAAAAAAATTATTCTGAAGACTTTTCACAAAGAAATCCTTGATTTCAAAAAAGGCCTTCGAGGCTCATTCATCTTGAGGGTGCTTAAACCGGGTATAGTTTGCAAATGCTCTGTCTCAGTTCTGGTAGGTTTTTATGTCTGAAATTCATACTGAAACTTCATAATCTATATGAGAATGCCACTGTAACTGATTAGGAAGACTGTTTAGCTCAAGAAGATTTTGTAGAACAAAAGTATTTGCCAGAAACTTGGCCTGGGGTACCAGCCATATATTTCAAATTAGATTGACACTAAACCAGAAATAAAGTGATTGGTCACAAGGGACAGACTGATTTTGAATATATATATAGTGCCCAGTTATGCAGTAATATAAACCAGAATGAAATGCAAACTGCATTTTAAAATGAAATGTAATTTATACATACGTGTTTAGCCCAGGACATATATAGGCTTACATATATTTACACCTAGGACTGACCTGTCTGCCGTGCACTCTCATAACTGGTGAGATATCTGTGCGTGCTATTGCACAACAGTAGTCTTGAAAGCACCAGGTTTTCCAGCATCCCAGAAAGAACAAAAAGAGCAGAAGAGAAGTGCTCCAGAAGGTACAGTGCGGTACAAACACTGAGCGGTCAACAGTGCTCAAGTGCTTGCTTTGTGGGAGAGACCTCCTGTGTACCTACAACACCTAAATTCACTAGACACACAAAAACTGCCCTCGCTTTACCTTAATCTATTATTCAGTCCTCCACTCTACTTCCAATTTTTCAGGAATTCCAAGTTCCACGTGGATTTTTAGCCCAGTGATCGGAGATGCAGGCACGGGAATGAAAACAGTGGAAGATATGTGTTCCAAAGCACTCAGTGACCTGATTGACTGTGATGGCTTTGAAGGAGTGTACTTGGATTATCAAAGACAGATGAAGTTCAAGAAAGGGTCACCATGAACCCACCTCAGGATATTTCAGTGTCCTTTTTTTCCAAAGCACATTATATGGGCCATCATAAATGTCACAGGATTTGCAAATGATGGACAAGCTCAGTCACCTCCATGATACAAAAAACAAAACAAACAAAAAAAGATATCAAACGTACATTACAAAACTTTAAATACAAACTGTGGGTTAAAAAACCCCAGAGAATTATACTGATCAATCTTTAGTGTTTTTTCAAAAAGAAATATATTTTAAACTAGACTTATAACACTGGCAAATTTTGCCCCTGGAGTCTACAACAACGGTTAGAGATAGGCACAAAACTGATTTGCTCAACCAGAGCCTATTTATGCTAGGCTACAAAGATAGTAAAGTAGTAAAGCTTAAGCAATTTCAGTAACACAATTAGTATCATACCTGGATAGGTTTCCTAATCTGTCCTAAGTAGCAACATATTAAATCTAAACCGTGTTCTCATTTAAGGAAGTCTGGAATTGCCAAAGCCAAGATTTTTTTTTTTTTAAATGGAGAGATTTTTCTTTTCTGCTGTATACATCCAATTCCAGGGATTTACAGGCAATACTCCCTTCTGTGTACAACCGCTGGCACTGCTTCCAGCTCTGAGCAGACTGGTTCATAGACTGTATTAAAATTCTGAATTAAAAATGTGAAAAACTTCCAGTATTACAGAATTTACCTAACCGTAATTCAAGTAAGTTAAAAAAAGACATAGAACTTCTTCCATGGCTCTTCCACTTCACTCGATCTTTGAGGTCCCTTCCTACCCAAACCATTCTATGATTATGAGCCAGGGAAGAGGGCAGAAGAACAAAGAATATAAAAACGCAAAATCCAGTTACCACAGAGGTCGCTCCTGTACGAGTTTGTGTGGGTTCTGTAGGCATCTATGGATTTGGATGGGGTTGTAACAGAAAACAGCAGGCCAAAGACAGTAGTAACATTACCTGCTGAAAATGTAGCATGTGAAAATTTTCCAAGGAATAAGCTCTAAAAACTAGATTAGATTTTAGATCAGCAGTACTCATGCTGAAACTGCAATAACTTAAACTCAGGACAACAACAGTCTGTTCACTCTGCCCGTGGCCATTACGATCAACAACAGACTGACTAACTTGGACCATATCCAAGACAGTGGTGACTCCTATATGCAGATGAAGACTGTGGGATCATATTTATACCTAAAGGAACAAAGATCCTTCTGAGGTACTTTCCAAGCACCCACCTCAAAGCCACTGGTTGACCCTCCACATCTGAACACACAGCTGGGGTTGGCCTCCTTGCTGCTGCTCCACCGGGAACCGCAGGAGAGCAAGAGAGTGAATGTCAGGGACTCAGTGAACGTGCTGTGCAAATAGTAATTTGCTCTTAGCAATAATAGCTTGGTTCTACTAATAACAACAGCTGAAGGAGTAAAAGGTGTTTGTATACATTTTTGTTTCTCTCTCTGTTTCACTTCAATTCCCTATCAGGGAAGAGGGAATTTACAAAACAATCCTTAAATATCCTGTAACATTCTAACTTGAAGCCCCAGATCAGAGTACACAAATCACAACCATCGCTACAGAAGAAAGATGCACAATTTTCATCCTTTTTGCCCTCACGACATTCTACCTTACCAACTCAATCCTTGTAACGAATGGCCGAGGCCTCCAATGTATTCCACGTACGTGCGTATTCGCACAGTTCGTAGTGCGATTTAAATGCAGCAGAAATAAAATAAATTTATGCACTGAGTTAATCCTGATGCCATTTTATATAAGCTCCTTTTTAAGAGCAATGTTATAGTCTTGAAAACTTCAATGAACGAAGTTTCGGTAGGAAATACCAAAGAATTATATACTCTTCTGCATGTTTATAAGCAATTGCCACAAATGCTAAACCATAAAAAGCCTACAAAAAAAGGGTAAAAACCTCCACGACACCAGTAAACTTATTTCACTAAATGACATTTCCATTTTTTGACTTTTTCGTTTTTCTGAGAAAAAGATTTATAATGAAAGGAGAAATTTACTTGACATTCTGATCACATACATATTTATACTGGAGCTAAAAACTGTTTTCTCCCTTAAAATAAAATACTATTCCACCTTTTTTGTAAAAGGCACCTTCCTTCCCTCCTATTCAGTGCAGGAGTACATGGTATTTGAAACTCCTGGTGCTATTTCAGCTTCCTTGCAACTAAAATCTCAGTATTCCATCAGAATTTCCAGATGGACTCACAGGGGAAGGAGGATGGGTAGCAAATGCTCATGGCCACTACAGGTCTTAGAGGACTACACCTTCATAAAAGTAATTTTTTCATATGGGACGGTCAACATGTGGACTGTACATGGCTACAAGCACCAAGTCACAAGATTATATGACATTAGTGGTGTTTTCAGAATCCCTGCAAATTCTGTAACTATTTCTGGCTAACAGTGAAGTTCAGAAAGAACTCTGCCTCCTCCTCCACATGTATATTCTCCACAAATTATTTTCCAGTGTCCATTAATCCTTTTTCTTAACACCATGGCCTAGATTGAACACACAGCTGTACGTTTACTTTAAGATGCTCAAATTTTCAAACTGAATTTGTATAAAGTTTATGAGGAAGCTGTTAGTAATTTTCATTCCAATCAGTTTCTGCTGAAAAAGCAAAGCAAAATTCAAAAGAGTAGAACACCAACTTGGTTTCCATAGGGTATTTTCAGTCTAGTTTTGAAATTTGACTTGCTTTCTCAAGCAAGACTGTTGTCTTCCTTGAAAGTTTAAGATTTCTATTCTACCAGGTGCCTGAAGTACACCTGTGCAAGATTTAAGAGCCATGGCTTCAGGCTAGAGTCTAAATATTCTTGTGCTTTCTCAGGGGCCTGACTCTGCACAGCCCAGCTGTGACTGTGCAATTCAACTCGTTCCCCAGATTCAGCTGTGAACTGAATTTTCACCAGCTCCAAAGGCAGATCATTTATAGCTTTCCAAAAGGGTACAACCTATTTTAAAACCTGCCAGCTCATCTGTCTCCCACAACAGGTTTTCATTTCAGCACCTGGTCAAGTAACTAAGAGTGGTTTGAAGTTGAGCTGAATCTAGGTCTGAAATAAAACTGTCTTTAAACTCCTATAAAATTCTATTTAGTAGCTTTGTCTAACCACAAAAAAACCTATTCACAGGTAATTGCCTTCCTCTGAATTCATCACACAAACCTGCAGCTCTGGCTGCACACCAAATGGTAAGTTCTGTGGTAGATTTAAAGATACGGCAGAAAAGAAATCAAATGCTTTCACCATCTTTAAAACAGGGAAAAAGAAGGAACCAGGCTTTCCTAGGTCAGTCAGTTTATATAGCTCCTGGAAAAATAGAGAGGAAAATATGCAAAGCTATTTGTAAGTCTCCAGAAAGTAACACAAAGAGCCAGCACTGATCTGCCACCAACCAACAGCTGTATCAATCAAAACGAATCCCATCAGAGAATAACTGGGCTTGTAGATAAGAGCAATCACAGCTAACTTGATGGTTTGTAAGGCTTTCTGCAGTACCTCACATGTTCTTCTCCTAAAAAACATAAGGAAATATGGTGTAAATAAAATTACTAGAGAGCAAGCATAGAACTTGCTGGAAAATGTTAGCTCAGAATACTTCAATATTTTATGACAAATATGAAGGATTATACATTGATTTTTCCCTCACAGTCTGCCTCCTTTTCCAGCCTTCACGTTTTTAACTGGGACCATGGACATGGCACACTCACCATTCCCCTCATGAATTTACTACAGACAGCCCACTGGAGATGACAAGCATCCAGCCTCATCTCTTAAAAAATTTATTTAGCAGTAGGTGGATAAAATGGGGGTAAAAGCCAAGAAAAGCAGAATTTTGGGGAAGTTCTGAACAACATCTTGACTCGTTTTGCATGTACATGACTCAGTATCACTTCAATTAAAAACAAAACCAAACCCCCATCCCTATTTTTGCTCTACTGCGCTCTAACTTTTCTCTGAACTGGAGACAGCATTTATGGTAAGCATAATCTAATTGATGGTTATGAAACGATGAGACCATTTAGACAGATGTCTGATTCTCCATGGACATTTTTCCTCCAGGAGAAACGAGAAAGGCCTTCAGCCTTAACTGTCTTTTCTGAATTTATGGTGGCAGAACCGTCCATCTGGATTAGTGTCATCTGCCCTTTTAGAAAAATATCAGTGCCTGTAAGGCTTTCAAAGATAAATTATCTATGTGAAGGGAAGATTCCATGTTGACCTACTGGTATTTTTTTCTATTAAGATAAACTCAAATGACGGTTTTCTCCAAAAAGGCAATTATATTTACAACTTCCATCAAAACCATCCAATAAAAATTTGAAAGCGCTAAATGCTACTATGCTTAATATGCCACGGACTGTCCATAAAAGTTACAAGGTCCCTAAAAGGAGCTAACTTAAAAGGAGCTGACAAGGCAAATACATCATTGCAGCTGTGATACTTGGGCAGAAACACTGAAGCTGTCTTGAACCAGGAGTTGGAGAAATGTCAATTGTCAAATAGCTTGCTCACTGCTTCAGCATCTGTAATTAAATAATACAGCCAAAATTCTTCTCATAGAAAGAGATCCTCCCAATGGATTCACTGCAGAGTTAATAATAAGTAAGTGCTATTTCTTTCTGTATGCAAGTGCAATAAAATAATCATAGAATCATAGAATGGTTTGGGTTGGAAGGGACCTCAAAGGTCATCCAGTTCCAACCCCCTTGCCATGGGCAGGGACATCTTCTCCTAGATAAGGTTGCTCAAAGCCCCATCCAGCTTGGTCTTGAACACATCCAGGGATGAAGAATCCACAACCCCCCCTGGGCAACCTGTGCCAGTGTCTCACCACCCTCAGAGTGAAGTTGTTCCTTCTAATTTCCAATCTAAATCTACCCTCTTCCAGTTTGAACCCATTACCCCTCATCCTATCACTTCAAGCCCTTGTGAAAAGTCCCTCCCCAGCTTTCTTGTAGGCCCCGTTCAGATACTGGAAGGCTGCAGTAAGCTCTCCCCAGAGCCTTCTCTTCTCCAGGCTGAACAACTCCAACTCTCTCAGGCTGTCCTCATAAGAAAAGGTACTCCAGCCCCCCGATCATCTTCATTAATGAATAAATTCATTAACAATAAGATGACACAAATAATATTTTATTAAAGGGTAAAGGGGTAAGAATGCATGATGTGGATTGTAACATGCTACTTCTCTTAGCAGAAAAACATACATAAGTTACTCTAGGCAAGGAATCACAAATGAGAGGACTGCCCAATGCCTGTCCATTCTTGATAATGAAGGAAAGGCCATCAGCTTCTGTCTAGAAGTAATATAAATATAAAACATCAGAGATTAGCACAAGCTTTTCCTGCTCGATTTGACTTGTATCTGTGCATTTCTACAAAGCAATAAAAGAACAAAGGATCTCATAACACAGGATTTTTGAAGGACTATAGGAAAAAATAAAAAAGGAAGGAAAAACAAAAGGATAGAAACAAATTCTATTAATTACAGATTTTCATCAGCCCTGGATTAGAGGCCCCATCTTCTTTGAAGGTTCTAATTCACCGAAAGCAATAAGTACTAGTGCTACAAGAAAGAAGAAAGAATGTAAAACTGGGTTAAAATGACATTATCATTTTCCAAGTAACACTTCCAACCACAGAACAGCTAATGTTCTTTTAATAATTTAGCTCTTCACATGTTGTCTTCCCATGGCACCCAGTTAAACAGAAGAGGGTAAATTAACTTCAGCTCTTTGCATCTCCTATAAAAGTAGTGTGCTTAAAAACTTGTGTTCGATAAAATGCAAACCAGAAACATAAATCAATGTTCTGAGTTTTAAGCTTCCTAACTTCCAAAAAATGACAGTTCTGCCATTTTTTTCATTTGTAAAAGACATGTGAAACTAATAAAAATAACTCACCAGTGTGAGCTGGTTACACTAAGTAGGTTATTTCAACAGCAGCAATTTATACTTGAAAACTCGGTATTTCCCATTATGAGCCAGCCTACAGTAAATGAGCAGTCACTGCTCAAGCTGTCCTTCTCTAAACAACAAACTGAAGAAGCCAAATAAAATCTCATTTTATATCTTCAGCAGCTGACACATCCTATGAAATTTGTGGTATATACTGAGAGCAAGCAGAAATCCTTTGTTTAGCTTTCAAATATATAAGCAAAGTGATACACGTACTGATAAATAGTTGTGCTGGTATAGTAGGATACATAAACTGAAAGAAATGGGTTTTTATTTAAACTGATTCACTTGTTGACTGACTTTCATTCTTCTGCTGAAAGGAAATATAAATGTAATTTATGTCCATAATAACGGGATAATAAAGAGTTGAATTATTGTACAGGCATCAGTCTTGTATACTTTCTTGTTTTGAGATTCAGATTACAAAAATTACAAATTCAATTTTTAAAAAAATAAATCAAACCATGCCTTCAGCTGTGATTGCTGTTATTATTGCTTATAAATAGCTGTTTACATCAAGCAAAATGCAGTCAATACCCATCTACCTTCTGTACCAAAGCAGGCTGTTTTCCTCATGGGAATTTGAGATGAGAATGTTGGTAGTTAAGAAGGTCACATTTCTCACTCAAAAACAGAAAGAAAGAACAAAAACACCTGAAAAGTGAAAGATTAAATGCCAATTTTATCAATGGCCTTTAACAGGCAGGCTGAAGGAAGCCGTGTTTACAAGCACTGTATAAGGAGAGCCTTGAGAAGTCTTAAAATGGAAAAAAGAAAAAAAAGCGTAATAAATCAGCTATCACTGTTGGTACTCAATCGGCCAAAACTCGATAGAAAGTAGATGTGACTTTAGTATAACCACTATTTTATGCTTCCTAGGAATCTGCAGACCAATTTATACAGGAAAACACATTCGGTGATCTAGCTAACCTCTAAAGGCAATGCAACAATCAATTCACTTACTGGACTGAAAAACATCCTTAATTGAATTGTGGCATAGTTCTGCAGAAAAATATACATTTTCATGTACATGCTTTACGTCTTTAAAGCATCTGAGCATCCGAGTACACCATGTACAGTGGCACAAGGAAATGGATCTTACCACTGCAGCTGGAACTTGTTGCATTTTTGCAGCCGGGGTTCCTGGACGTGGGTAAAATTGATTAATAAACAAGCTCGGAAACCGGTACTGTTCTACAAGTTTCATTGTTTCTTGAAAATCTTCATCCGTCTCTCCTGGAAAACCGCAGATGATGTCTGTAGCAATTGTTATTCCAGGCACTCTGTGAAGAAAATAGAAAGGAGCACTGAACTAAGGACAAGTAAAAGTCTTGCTCCCTTCAAAGCTTCTGTACATCAACTTAGAACTCTTCAACTTTATCTACAGAAATTGAGACCTAAAATGATCTTTGGAAAAAAAATAGTGATATTTTAATACCATGGCTTGGTAATGAAAAATGCATTTGGTTCTCAGCCGAGAGCAAGCGGAACAAAAAAAAGATATTACGGGAAATATTGGATTTTATATATATATGATATAGGATTGTGGCAGAAGAGTGAAGACATCTGGACTCAACTCCGCCTTCATTCAAAATTATAAACGATCAGCAGAGCCTGTAAATTTCTTGAATTCTCATTGCTTAACCCATAAAATTTATAACTTCTGAGACTCAGCCACTAGCACTTGTAAACTACTTAATGGTTGATAATGCTGCTATCAAAGTAGAAGATGATGTCCAAAAGAGGAGACTGGCATGGCACACAACCTCACAATTCTGAACAAAACTGGCTTGGGAGCCAATAAGACATGTCTTAGTCATAAGTTCATTTCTAACTCAGTAAAATCAGCCTAGGCCTTGCTTTCAAAAGAAAACAAAATACTTCAAGTTTTCAAAAGCACAGGTACCGAGCTTCCATTATTTAGCAAGGTCACCATTTCTGAACAGCTTCCCCTGGACTGAATACACAGAGTTCTTCCAGCAGCTTAGGAGAGCACAGAGGCAACCAACAGACGCAGGGGGACACATGGAAGGAGGTGAAGTAAGGAGGCCTCAGCCGAAACTGTGCCACAATAACAATCTTAGACACGGTGGTAACGCCGAGCATTTTCTCCAGTAGATATTGGAGTAGCTGTCCCTGCAGGGTTGAGGCTTGACACCCAGAGTGAGCTTCAGATGGCAGATGCAGGCCTCCAAGTCCCAGGCTGCAGGGAGGCCCTGTGGGCTCTCTCTGAGGCCAGGAGAGATAACCCTCTGTCCTGCAGGAGCTCTGCTGTCTTAGAGGAGCTGTGCCTTCAAGAGGAGGATTTACAGGAGGAAGTGAGAGGCTGTTCAGCATCAGAGAAGATGAAAAGGAAACAGAAAGGATCTTCTCTGCAACTCAACAGCTTGAAGAGCCTCAGCACCCATCTGCAGCAGAGAGGCAGGTAGTGTAAACCCCTACTAGCAAAAGAAATGAAATCTCTGGAGAAGGATGGAAGCTGGTGACTTCTGATACCAAGAGGAAAGATCATGCCCCACCTAAGGGCTTACAACTGCAAAATAAGTTCATCTCCCTCAAAGTCGTGGAGAAGTGAGATGTGCCAACAACCAAAGTACCTGGTCCACCTATCTCGTGTGCAAGACTACCAGGAAGAAGTGACAAGCCATTGTAATTGGTGACTTGCTATTGTGGCAGACACGGCACCCATCTGTTGACACAACCAACCATCTGGAGGTTTGCTGTCTGCTGGGGGCCAGGATCTGGGATGTTGTGGGACTCATCTGGCCCCCTGACTAGTACTCCCTGCTGTTATTTCACATGGTCACAAGTGACACTCTTTAGTGGAAACCTGGACAGTATTAAAAGAGACTACAGAGCTCTAGGGGCAGTAGTCAACGGCATGGGAGCTCAGATGGTGTGCTCCTCATCAGGAAACACTTCTTTACTGAGGGTGACTGAGCACTGGCACACGTTGCCCAGGGAGGCTGTGCAATCTCCCTCCCTAGAGATACTCAAAAGTCGTCTGGACACAGTCCCAGGCAATTGGATCTTGGTAGCCCTGCCTGAGTAGGAGGGGTTGAACAAAATGACCTCCAGAGTTCCCTTCTAACCTCAAGCCTTCTGTGATTCTGTGACATGGCCTGGAAAAATGAATTCTGCAACCAAGAGATTACTGAATAGTATTTACAGAGCACTCTATGGGACCCAAGAGATATCAACTCAGTTTTCCAAGTCTGACACCAGCCAGCTGGATGACCACTGCCCTATGAGAAACCGTGAAACTGCAGCACTGTTTTGTATTCATCCTGCTTGTGTGAAGTGTGAATAATGATAAACCTCTTCTGCAAAGAGACAGAAATGTAAGTGCTCAGAAGTGCTCAGTGCTCTCCTGAGGAGAGGAGACAGTTTCTACAACATAGAGTTGATTCTACACTATCAGTAAAGTCAGGGAACTGGAGAAAATATGATTTATGAGGAAAAGAAAGAATCCTATAAAGATATTGGTGATATCTGACTTAAAGCTGGCCCTATTTCAAGTAGGGGAAATACATGAGGTGACTTCCAAAGGCCCCTTCACAACCTAAATAATTCTACAGTTCTTAAGCAAGCTACGGGCAAGGGAAAAGCTGAAACAGATTCTTTTAGGGGTGAATGGCATAAAGACCACTACCACAAGCAAAGCTCACACCTGAGCTTAAGAAGGGGTCTCCAAGACTGTCTCCATCACAAAGAAATGGCTGGAAGGCTTCCCTTCCCCCCATCAGGACACGAGACAGAGAGACTGTAAATACAAATGCATATAATCCAAATGACATTTATAAAGCATTTGAATGGCCAAAGAGAACTACCAGCTCTTATTAGACAGTACATCACCACAGGAGAAATAACGCTGTGGTTACAGTGGGTGAAGAAACTTGAGTTTGAATAGCTCAAAGAAAAACTCCCTGCAACAATGAGCTCTTCTGGAACAGAAGAATCTGCTGGCAAAAGACCCAAGAAAGGGGAAGCAGAAAATATTATTCTTAGTAATTTGATTAGGTGCAATATTAAAGCTTATATCCACCACAGCAGCCTTCACACGTACAAACAGTACATGGCTGTAATTATCTTTTGTGACTTTAACTTAAAAGAAATCTTTTTTTTTTTAGTTAAGTATTGGCAATAAGCTTATATTAAAGCAAATGTCTCGACCCCCTTTTTACATGTGTCTCCATATATTTAGCTACACAGGAATTTATTAGACATTATATTATTGGAATCTTCTTTCACCTTTTCCTTATGAAAAATCTCCAGAAAATAAACACAATTCTTTCAATTCCTTTCCGAGTTCATCTCAAATGATTGAGGCTGAATTTATGAAGTTAAGACATGGCATTTGAATGCCAAATCAAAACCAGTACAAAACAAAACGTTTTAAAGGACTTGGTCCAATAATGGTGAGTGGGAAACACAAGCTGAATATTGCACAGAACAGCAAAATTCCCCAGAGCTGTTGGCTAAACAGCCTCAATTACCAACGCTTTCCTAACAGTGACAAACTGCAAGATATGAAGTTCTGCTTGGTATCAAGTAACAACAAAATTCGTTAGCTTTAAGGACTGAGAGAACAGAGGAGCACTGTATTCTGCAATGTGATTTTGGTCACATCACAAATATCTCGCGCAGTAATAGTAAACTTATGGAAGAAAAAGTACATTATAAATCAATATCACATAACATCAGCTGCCATTTCTCAAAACATGAACAGAACATTCATTACATTTGACAAAACCATTATAACGAAGTTATTTTAACCATTTTAATGACACTATTTGCAACAGTCAAAGCATTTATTACCTCTGGTAGTAGTAATACCATCCTTTATAAAGGTTTGGTTGTTTCTATAGCAACATGAATTATAAGGTCCAATCAAGCTAGACACAATGAAATATGCTCTTTTTCTCCATAACACTGGTTGTCAGTCAGTTAAAAGGAAATTACATATTTTAAAAATTCATAAACTCTACAAATGTCTGAACTCCATTTGGTGATAAGGTGTTAATTATCTTAGTAATTAGATTTCTTCCTAGATGGAATTATTACACACAAAGAAAAGCTGGAGTATGAAAAGAGAATAAGGACCATGGTGTATTCAGCAACTGCAATTAATTACAGTTCAATCCAGTATGACTGCCTAAAATATGACATAGCATAGTGCATTTTTATACCACTGTTGATTATAATGTTTAAGAAGTAGTTTTAAAAGGGGAAAAAAGCATGAGAATTCACCCAGAATAAAATTCTACTCAGAACACAAATCGAGCTCTTAGCCTTTCCCAAAGCACTGATGAACAACAATAAGTATAAGAGTATAAGGACATTGAGGTGCTG
>VZZY01011851.1:244079-274057 GCA_013400335.1 Eurystomus gularis | reverse complement strand
GGCTGGGGAGTGGGTTCTTTAGCAGCACNGGAGGAGCCCACCCTTGAGGGTGAGGGGCTGGGGAGTGGGTTCTTTAGCAGCACTACCCCAGGGGTGTGTGAGGATGAGAAGCCCACCCTTGAGGGTGAGAGGCTGGAGAGTGGGTTCAGCAGCATTACCTCAGGGGTGAGGACCCCTCGGCAGGCACTCATGAGGGTGGGTGAGCCCAGAGCTTACCCCCCTACCCTGGGGCTCTGCCCTTCTCTCACCAAAAATCACTAAATGGCCTCAAAATGGAGCGAAGAACCAGCTTGTGCCTAGGCAGGATTGTGTTGGGGCCAGGCCGCGGGCACGTGGCAGTGCCCTGACCCCCAGGATGGGTTTTCTTCAAAGGCTGGTGGTGAAGCTGGTTGAACTGGGAGGGAAAAAGCTCTGTATGGTGGTTAAAGTAGACAACAGTGTGTGATTTGGGACTTGGGTGGGCTGTGTTCCATCCTGGGTCGTCTGCTGGTGAAGCTTTAGGAGCTCCTGACCTGGAGGGGCTTGTGGTGCCCGTGAGGGAGTGATGTCTAATAGAAACCATTTGGGAGACTGTATCTCGCAGCGTCCGGCTGTATTTGCAACTGGAAATGCAAACCCCTGGTTGGTGGGACACAGGAACTGCGCCTGTTGGTGCTTATCCCTTAGGGAAAAAGGAAATTAGTGGATTTTACAACCTCGCTGCTAGCAAAGATGGAATTCTAGACTTCGAGAAGGGTTTTGATGTAGAATCTACGTTGGACAAGGCGACCCTTAAAGGTCTGTTCCAACCCAAAGTGTTCTATAATTCTGTGATTTAGCAAAGTTGCTGTTTGTGGCGGAATAGCTTCAGTTAATGATGGTGTACAACTCGCTGCGTGATGGAGGGGAAACCTTGAGGAGTTTGAGGTTTAAATGGCGTGTGGCCATCAGAGGAAACCCTGTACACTCGCCAGGATTTTATTTCCAAGTCGCAGTTGAAAGCTTCGCTGAACTTTCCCAGGAATATTTTGGTCTGGCAGCCTGTGTTGACATGTGCTCTGTGTTTTTAGGAAAAAAAAGGAAAACTCCAGCCCTTCTGGTGGAAGCGTCTGTGCTGGATGCGCTGGAGTAGGCGCTTGGGTGACTTCTTGTAGAGGCCAGAAGTTGGGAATTGTGTCTTAAGTTCCACTGAAATCAGTGAGCATCATAAGTGGTTCTTAGTTAACGATTGGGCTGGAGCAGGACGAGCTTCTCGTGTGGTTTGTCCCCTCGGCAACTCGTGGGCGTCTCTGGCTGGATACCTGGAGGAAGAGGAGAGAGTGAGGTTCATATTTGTAAAGATTCTGGCTTGTTTAGGGGGTGTGAGCGAGGGAAACCTTCCCGCGTGCCTCTCGGTCTTCGCTGTGCTGTCAGAGCAGCTCTGGGCTGCAGGGCTGGGGTTGGCTCCCTCCAAAAAGCTTGAGAGAACGAGGAGCAAGGTAGGCAAGGAATAAAAATTTGAAACTGGTCGTTTGTTAGGTGGAACTCTTTGGATTTGTGTGTTCTCACACATCCGTTGATGTGTCTATGGGCAGGGTCACAGCAGGATCAATAAGCTTGAGAAACAGGTTAAGAAACGTGTTTTGGTGTCAGACAAAGCTGATTTAGGGAGTTCCCGTCACCTTAAAGTCACGGCGGCTTTTTCCTGCCCTTCTGCTCTGCTTTTCTCCCCCCCTCAATGTCTTGGGAGGTGAAATAAGCTTCAGACACTTGAGACGAGGCTTTTATTTTAGGCTCCCATGCCTGACCTGAGGATCTGTAGCGAGGATCCTCTCAATAACTCCCTGAAAGGAGGTTGGAGCCAGGTGGGGTCGGGCTCTTCTCCCAAGGAACAAGGACAGGACAAGAGGAACCGGCCTCAGGTTGCACCAGGGCAGGTTGAGGTTGGACACGAGGAAGAATTTCTTGGTGGGAAGGGCTGTGAAGGGCTGTGCCAGGCTGGGCAGGGCAGTGGTGGAGTCCCCATCCCTGGAGGGGTTTCCAAGCCGTGGAGATGTGGTGCTGAGGGACACGAGTCAGTGGTGCCCTGACAGTGCGGTTGGACTCAGTGATCTTCAAGGTCTTTTCCAACCTAAATAATTCTATGATGTTATCCCCACGGCGGAGGGGCCGGGAAGTAGGGAAAATAAAACCACTCCTGTATTGGGGGGACCTTTTAAATTCATTCTGCTGCCAGATGAACGTTCAAGTCAGGTTCTACCCTCGATTCATTGTCTAGTACAAATCAACATTTCCCCTCCTGCACATCCGAGCCCCGCATGGGTAGAGCCAAGTGGGTGCTTGTTTGGTCGTGGAGGAGCAGCCAAAAAAAAACCCCCTAGCCGCGATTTTTCCATGCATTGAAGCATCACTGACTGAAGTGAGATTGTTCTAGGAAAAAAATATCACACCGCGTAGGAGGTTTGTGGTACGTTAAGCACTGTGGATGCTTCGGTTTCAGGTGAGCAGCGTGTCTGCTTGGTTGGCTTCTGGCTTTCTGTGTTAGGTCACGCGGCTTTTTGTTATCATAACACACTAACCAGCACTTATTTCTGGTGGAGAAGGGCAGGAAGGGACGTGGGTGAGGGTCTGACGTTCCCCACCGTGGAGCTGTTGCAGTTAATCACCGGGCATCGTTTTGTGCCCTTTATTCTGCTGAGAAACCCCCCCGTGGCTTTCCTAGCGCGTGGCATCATGTGGAAAGACACTTTCTGCCCCAAAACCGCGTGATGCAGCCCAAGGGCTGTGCTGGTGGCGTGTGAAATCACGACTTCCCCCAAGTGCTGGGCGGGTTCAGCATCTTTGACACAACCGGGGTTTGGTTTTTTTCATCTGGATGTGCCTTTTTCACTCAGAAGCTTTAAAAAAGCCACTCGTGGGTCAGGCTGTTGTGGCTGGGAGCTCTGACACGGCGCGTGGGGGGCAGAAAATTGTTGAGGCTGGTGTGTTTGGCAGCAGATTCCCTGTTAATGTGCCTCTGATTAAGGCGAGGCTTTGCCTGCCAACATCCTCTGCGTGTTTGTACGTGTTTATCGTGGTTTAAACTCTCTTCTCTGGTTTTCCCACCATCTCCTGCGCGTGTTTCTCTTGCCTGGTTGCCGAGGTGGGTTGCAGCCTGCTGTCGAGGACGAGTGTTTTAGGATGTTTATCCTTGTTTATCCGTATCCTTCCTCTCTGCAAGAAGTCCTGCCTCGTTAGCAATCTCTTTGTAATCGGTTCATTTATCTCTTGCTTTTCTTCTAGGGATTCTTCCCTGCTCTGTTGTGCGTTGAAACCTGCCCTCCGCTGCCTCTTGCACCAACTTTCGCTTGCTCTGAGACACCGACTGTAATTTAAATTAAAGACTTAGATATTTATGTACTCCAAGCTCTAGCATTAAAGTTCCACGAGGGAAAACTGCCCCATACTGAGGAGTCTGTAACCAGAACCCTCAGTTACCTCTGGTTATGAAACCAGGAGGGTGTAATTCAAGGTGCTGAGCAAACAACCAGTCTTTCCGGTCGGCTTTCGTAAGAATAAACCCCCCCTCCCAACGCCTGGTAGAATCAACTCGCTAATCCCGAGTCTTAACCATGCCTCGGGATGTGCATACTTGGGAATTTTGGGCTCCTCTTAAATCAGAGGCAGCCCTTGTGTGTCGCCCTTTATTCTGCTGAGAAGTGCTTCTGATAACCTGAGGGACGGCAACTTCATCGACTCGTGACAGGCCCCAGAAGCTCATTCCTGAGTTAATACTGCCTGTCTCGCTGGTTTGCCATTTAATTTTGAGCCAGGCACAGTGGCTTTTATAATTTACTGCTTGTTTGTATGTTTGACCTTCTCCCCTCGCTGCCTTAAATTAATTTATTTTTTTTTAAAGTGGGCCATGAATCTCTAAGCAAGTCTGCAGCTTCCATTCAGCCGGAGGCAGTTTAAAAGAGAGGAAAGCAATTAAATGTTTTCAGGATGTACCCAGCCCTTTCCTGAGAGGCTTTTAATGCTCTCGTGTACATATCTTCTCTTTTTAAATATAATAGAAAGAGTTTTGTTGGGGTTTTTTTTCTGCTCTGAAGAGAGTTTATTGGCGATTTCCAAGCTGCTCAGATATTTCGGGTGAAACATAAGGCTTCCGCATTGCAAAGATAACGTGGACCAGAGAGTCAAGCAGCTGCAGAGAAGACGAAACGCATAAAGGTGCTTTTCTGACACTTGAAAAATATCTGAGAAGCAGAAGCAGTAGCTGCTGGATGTGGTATTTGTGACCTACAACAGCAGCGATGCTCTGAAGGCTCCGATAACGGAGCTAACTTGGCATATACTAGATAAATTTCTGCAAATTGGCCCATTCCCCACCCGGGGCTGGAGAAGCAGGGCCAACAAGCGTCACGGTTATGGGGCAAAGCATTTGGAAATGTTTGGATTTGTGTATCAAATACTACGTGTTGCACACGGTTGGACTCGGTCTGGAAGGTCTCTTCCAGCCAGAGCGATTCCGTGATTCTACGATTCTGTTTAAAGTTTGGCTCCGTCGTCCGAAGGAAGGGAGAGAAGGGAAGGGAGGGATGCGACAAGAAAACACAGAGAAGACTCCACGGGGCTTGAGCTTAATCCTAATTTAATTAAGCTGCGAGGAGAGAGTGAGTCCCTTGTACGTGCTCTCCTCCAAACCTCGATCGCTCGTGTCTGGGGGGAGATTTCCCCACGGGAAAACCAGTTTTCACAAGACTCCTCTCCTTCGAGAGCTGCTTTCCTGAAATGCTTCAGCGTTGATCCACAGCTATTTCGAGCCGTTGGAGAAGAGCCCTTTTTTAACCTCTTCCAAAACCAGCTGGGGCTGAGCTAACTTGGCGCCAGCTCCTGGAAAAGAAGATTTTCCCCTTGGAACCAACCAGAGAAGGAAAAGTTTTCAAAACGTGGAAATGGCAAAAGCAAACTTCAGTTCGGACTCCTTTTTGGGGAGGTGTTTCTAATGCTCTGGCTGGAGCCAGCACGTGAAAGAAGATTGTTTAGATGGAAAATGACTGAAGGCTTTGTTAAAAAAAAGTCTTCCGATGGGTCAGCGTGGGCTTCATAGTTTCCAGGAAGTACTTTTTCATATTGCCTTGAATTTGTATTGCTGTTTTCAGCCCCCTCTGCCACCATCAACCCACGCTTTTGAGTTTCAGGAGGCTGGGCTGAGAGTGCTCGTTGTAGAAGAGCTCCTGTGTCGGTCTGTTCGGGGGTTTTTTGGCCTTTGATGCAGATTTGTTTGTCCCCCGGAATCACCAGTGCCACACGCAGGGTCCCACCATGACGCGTGGCCTCTCGGGGAAAGCAGCTGGGCCCTTATTTGCCGTCATTCCCCGCCAACAATGCGGCTCCTTCTGCTGGGGCCGAGGAATCAGGCGACAATAAGCAGGGGGCTGAGAAAACCTTTTGTTTGTCACAGTTTGAGTGTTTGTTTGGAGAAAGGGAAAGGTTTGTTTCCCTGGGGCTGGAGAAGCCAGACTTGCCCCAGGGCTTCTCCAAATATTTATTTCCAAATATTTATTTCCAGAGGGCTTCTCCAAATATTTAGATATTAGGGGTTTTCTGGGCCTGTTGCAGACTGCTTTGGAATTCTTAGAATTTAGAATTGTTGGAATTTAGCCTTTTAGAATGGATTGCACCTTGCTCGGAGTACGCCGCGAGTTTTTGCGTCCTTAATGTGGATTAATCCTGTCAAAATACCCCTTAACTGCTCTTTAAACTTCTGCCTCTGTTGTTTCAGATGCACTCATGGCTGTTTCATGGGCCCGTTTCCTTTTCCTGGAGCTTTCTGTACTTGGGATAACGAGGTTTGGATTCAGAGGGAACTTTCCCAGTGCCCTGCGTCGGAAATCCCTCGATTGTGTCTTATTGCGCGGCTCTTGTTTTAGGATCGCTCCAGCCGGGATGTGTGGGGTAAATCCACCCAGAGAATTGTTTCTCTGAAGCGGGTGCAGGATTTTTGGGGGTGTTATTTTAAGCGGGTGATGTCACCGGAGCTGACGCTCACCGTCGCTGCTCCGGGGCTACGTCTGCGGGCTCAGGCTTTGCTTCTGTGGGATCCCACTGGAGAGTACGTTGTAGAGGAGGAGGAGGTTTAGGGGAATGGGCTTGAGGGGCAAAAGAAAAGCTGGAAGTCCCACTATTAATCATCCCAGACTTTAAATAGGGTGTAATTTATTCCCTATCCCGGTTCTGAGTGAGCTCCTCCATTACCTTCGAAGAGCTGCTGGGTTGGTGTTAAACCCGTGAACCTTTGGCTCAAAGCGAGAGCTTTCACAGTAATTAAAAGGACGAGGAGCCGTTTGAGCTTCTCTGCGTGATGATGAAAGTCTTTGCCGTGCATCAGGACGGCTCATTTGTTCTTCTCGCCGCTGAGCTTACGTCTGTCGGTGGCTGGGAGGGGATTTTTCTTTTCCCGAACCCAGTTTTGGTTGGATTAAACACAGATCAACCACTCCAGCCCAGAATTCGTGGACGATCCTCTGGAGGCAGGTTAGAAAGAGTGTCTTTTTCTCCCTGCTGAATGTCATCTGTTGATAAGCAGTTTGTTAAAGAAGGCTCATGAGCTAAGGTGCGTGTTTCCAGGCGCTATATTTAGCAGTAGACTCTGCTGACAGGAGATTTGCAAGAACTGTTTATTTTCTTCACGTAAGCAGGCTCTGAGCTTGATTTGCTGGGACCTGCTGCTCCCAACCTCATCCCACACCTTCCTTTGGGGTGCTTTTGCTTTCTCCTGGGGCTGTCCCCAGCTCAGCGGCATCACTGGGGTTTAGGTGCCCACCCGAGGACCACCTCACAAGCTCAGGATGAGCAAATGAAGCAGTTGAAGAAGCAGGTCCTGGGCTTGTTTCTCCTGAACGTGGGATGCTGATGGTTTTTAGGTTGGCATTGAAGTTTTCCAGGCAGCGTAGCGAGCTGGCTGAATGTGTCGGAATGCTCTTCTGCCGTTTGAGAAGGAAAAATCCACCGCTCTGCAAGCTGAGTGGCCTCACCAAAGGATCCAAGTGCTGTAGGGTGTAGGGGAGAGGAACAAAGGTACGGCTGGAGCTGGAGGAGGCTCCGTCCTCTTCTATTTCATGTGTTGGTGAACGTGGTGTTGACTGAGCTGCCTGTAGAAGGACACCCTGACCTTGAGTGTGTGATCAAACCAGGCCCGTCAGTGCGGGGTGAAATTGGGGTCTGGAAGTGGTGGAGTCACCATCCATCCCTGGAGGGCTTCAGAAAACGTGTAGATGTGGCACTGAGCGACATGGCTTAGTGTTCATGGTAGTGTTGGGTTGATGATTGGACTTGCTCATCTTAGAGATCTTTTCCAACCTTAATGATTCTCAGTTGTCATGAGGCTTTTTTTTTGCTTAGTCATGTGTGAGGCGGTTGCTGTAGATGTTAAGAATGAACCGACCACAGCAGTTGGCCAAAGAGCTTCCTCTTGAGAGCTGGGTCAGGGGAAGGTGCAGGGTCAGACACAGCAGGGAGGGGACGATCAAGTGACAGCGAGAGCTTCCAGAGCAGCACTTTGGGTGTGGAAACAGCAGCAGCTTGACTCAGCAGCTCACAGAAATTGTGCCAAGTCATCCGAAAGCACCCCCGGGGGGGAAGGAGCTTGTTTTGCTGACTGAAAAACACAAGTTCCTCTTCTTTTTTTTTTCCCTAAAAAAAATATAAGATGTGGGTTGACATTGCTAGAGGCACGAGCCTCAAGGTAACGCGGAGTTGAGGAAGTGGTTGTTCAGCGAGCTGAGCGATGGGCTTTTCCACCAAACCCCGTGGCAGGCTTGTTGAGGAGCGTTGCCAGGTCTCGTGTGTCTGCAGAGCTGCAGAACTTCATCCGCCAGCTCTGTGGTCTCCAGCCCATGTGCGTGGGGGACAGGGCGGGGTGGGATCGGTCGTGGAGAAGCAGCATCTGTAGCTGACTTAACAAGAGTCTTGGAATGAAGATCCTGGAGCCAGAAAGCATGCTTAGATACTGTGTAGGTACGGCAAGTCCTACCAGACGAAGTAAGGGACTGATTCTGCCTTTCCTGTTGGCTGTGATAAAAAGTCTGTTGAGCTTCATCTGTCCTGGACATCAGTGCTCACCCCGTGGGTTTTATGGCACCCTGAGCCCTTTTGCTTTCATTTTTATGAGGTTTTTCTTCTGGAGGTTGTCCTTCGTCCACCCAGCTCTACTGTGGGCCACCGTAGAGGGTATTTTAACTTTCTCTGCCCCATCCCAAGATATTGAAGAGGCAAAAAACCAATGCCAGGGTTCTGCTGTCTAGCCTGGAGCTGACATGGTGCAAGAAGGTCCTTGAGGGGCTGGAGCGTGGCCAGAGAAGGGCAACGAAGCTGGGGAAGGGTCTAGAGCAGGAGTGTGGTGAGGAGCAGCTGAGGGACCTGGGGGTGTTGAGCCTGGAGCAAAGGAGGCTCAGGGGAGACCTTCTGGCTCTCGACAACTTCCTGAAGGGAGGTTGAGGTGAGGTGAGGGGTGAGATCTCTTGTCCCCAAGCGACAAGACAAGAGGAAACGACCTCAAGTTGTGCCAGGGGAGGTTGAGGTTGGAGATGAGGAACAATTTCTTGCTGGCAAGGGCTGTGCCAGGCTCAGGGCAGTGGTGGAATCCCCATCCCTGGAGGGGTTTTCAAGCCGTGGAGATGTGGTGCTGAGGGCCAGGGGTTAGTGGTGCCCTGGCAGAGCTGGGGAACGGTTGGACTTGATGAGCTTCAAGGTCTCTTCCACATGATTCCATGTTTCTATATTCACCCTCATGGGACAGACACCTGCAGTGCATCCCTTGCCCACGTGGGCAGCAAGGTCAGAAAACCTGCTAAAAAACGAACCGAAAACCACTTGGGAGTCAAAGAGCAAGTCCAGCAGGTTTGTCCGGCCGCTCCAGACTGTGCTCATCCCTCAGTTATTCTCTTCTGTGCTATAATAACGTTCCTTCAAGGCTTGAGAAGCTTTTGTGTAATGACCGTAGCCGGTAACAAATGAGCTCTGGCAAGACTTGGGATTAGAATGTTTATCTTGCAGCGGGCAGGGCTGGTTTGCGCGTCCTTTGATGTTGAGAAGAAGCTGCCGAGGGAGATCTGTGTTGTTGCAGGACACCGTGGAAAGCAGCCTGGTATTTTAGCATTTAAAAAAAAATTATTATTATTTCTGCCCTTAAAATAAAACCTGGAGAGGAGGCAGCAGCGAAGGCCGATACTTCCGCCCCTGGAAGGTTCAGAAGTGCCACCAAGGGCTTTGCCAAAAAGGAGTCAAACGCTTTTAAGTCCGTAAAGATGCTCTAACTATAGGTTGGGTGAGCGGCTTATGGAGGTTGAATCATCAGGTCTTCAGCGCCGTGACTTAACCGGCCTTGCTATAATTGGAGGGGGTGATGGTGGGTGTGGTGGGGTTGTGTGATGGGCAGGGACTGTTCTTGGGTTGTAAAACCCGGGCAGGTCCATGCGTGTGGATGGATGGATCTCACATCGAGAGTCTCCTCTGAAGGAAGGGGAAAAGAGGTGGGGTTTAGAACAAGATTAGGGAAGGACGCATCGTTTTCCCTGTGCCAGGAATTGTTTATAGCTGTTATTTGGATGGTTTCATCCCTTTTTTTCCCCTTCTGTTCCCCTCTTTATCCCAACGGTGTTGAAACATGGGTACGGACCCGTCACTAAGCTTAGAGAAACGGCTTTTCCTGTTCCTGTTAAAGCTGTAGTGAATTAGGCTGGTCTTAAAAATACATGAAAACTGTACGTGCTCGGATACTTGTCTGAGTATGTAGATGACCTTTAAAGGTCCCCTCCAACCGAACGCATTCTATGTAATCCAGACGTCTTGGGCCAGACCCAAAAGTAGAGTTAGTTTTAGGCCACCTTAAACACTTTGTGAACGTGGGAATCATACGGAGGAATCATCCAGGAGCTGGACTTCCACAGCCCTGTACTTGAATCACCCAAAGTGTTTGGAGGGGACTTGTAGAAATTTACTTGTTATGAAGTTAACTGGAGATAGGTCGGAGCCAGAAGATGGGATGTGGTGCTGAGGGATGTGGTTTGGTGATGACCCGGCAGTGCCGGAGGAACGGTTGGACTTGATGAGCTTCAAGGTCTCTTCCAACCAACCAAGACGATGTATCTTCAAGGCGGTGTGAAAGAAGCAGGTCTGGGGTGGCCGTGGGGAGTGGTGCCTGTGCCAGCAGCGTTGATTCAGGGCTTCTGCCTCTCTCTGGTGGGGACGTGGCCATGAAGCATTAACGTTCCTTGGCGTTTTCGGGGAGGGTTTGATGAGATGTGTGTTTTTGAGACGTGTTTCATGCGCTGCATGGTACTGACTGCCCTTGCTGTCTGCTCGAGCAGGTGCCCTGGCGCTCTGGGCCCTAATCACCCATGTGATGTATGTGCAGGATTACTGGAGGACCTGGTTAAAAGGGCTGAGGTTCTTCCTCTTCATCGGGATCCTCTTCTCAGCTCTCTCCGTGGTGGGATTCTGCACATTCCTCGTTCTGGCCATCAACAAGCACCAGTGTAAGTACTTCGTTGCTGTTGGCAAGTGGGAGAAATGCCTGGTGATGTTGGTGTTACTGGGGTTGGATGTGAAGGTACAGCAGAGCCTGCAAAGCAGAGCTGAGGTGTGCATCTAGGGGTGCTTCTGCCGGGGCCAGAGGAGGCCATGGAGGTGATGTGAGGGCTGGAAGCCCTCTGCTGGGAGGCCAGGCTGGGAGAGTTGGGCTTGTTCAGCCTGGAGAAGAGAAGGCTCCAGGGAGACCTTCTTGGGGCCTTGCAGGACTTGAAGGGGACCCATAAGAAAGCTGGGGATGGACTTTGGAGCAGGGCCTGTTGGGACAGGACAAGGCGGGATGGACTGAAACTCAAGAGGGAGATTTAGATGAGAGAGAAGGAGGATGTTGATGCTGAGGGAGGTGAGAGCCTGTCCCAGGTTGCCCAGAGAGGTGGTCGCTGCCCCATCCCTGGCACCATTGCAGGTGAGGTTGGCCGGGGCTCTGAGCAACCTGCTCTAGTTGCAGATGTCCCTGCTCCCTGCAGGGGAGTTGGACCAGATGACCTTGAAAGGTCCCTTCCCACCCCAACCACTCTGTGATTCTCTTCTGAGAGGTGTTGAGAGACTTTGCGGGGGGTGGCAGGGAGGCCGCTCCAAGAATTCTGCTGCATTTCATTTTTCAGCTGTAGTATCTTGATGACTCGAGGAATTCTGCTGCCCAATGAGCATCCCTCCCTTGGGGCACCTCCCAATGTTCAATAGCTGCTTTGCCAGACCTGCTCCCTGGGTCTGCTGCCAGGGCTGTCCACGTTTCCCAGCGTTGTCTTCTCTGGGAACTGGAATATCCTCATTTCTATGACAAATAAAGGGAGTGCTCCTCAACGGTGTCTCTTCAGCACTCCTGCAGCAGGTGGGTGAGGATATTGAGGTCCCAAGACGAGTCAGCAGCAGCGTGAAGACACCTTCTGTGCTGAGTCAGCGAATAAAACCGCCTTGCTCTGACATATTTAACGTTGGCTAAGGAGGGTTCACATAGTTACTCCCAGTATTTTCTTGGCCGTACCAGAGCAAAGAGAGAAATTCGGGGGTTGTTTTTTTAGGAGTTGTCTGTGTGTGTTGCTTGCTGCAAAGCCACCAAGAGCCCTGGTGGGGTTGTGCTTGTGGTGGCCAAGCTGCGCTGGGGTCAGAACCCACCGGGGGATAAACGGGATTTTTAAATGTCTCCTTTTCTCTCCTAGCCCTGACTGACCCCAGAAGCTACTACCTGTCGTGTGTCTGGAGTTTCATCTCCTTGAAATGGGCCTTCCTGCTCAGCTTGTACGCTTACCGGTACCGGAATGAGTTTGCAGACATCAGTATCCTCAGTGACTTCTGACGCTTGGACTTTGCTCCTGTCTGAAGGTGCTGGATGTTGGACTTGCCCCCCCTGAAAGTTGTGGAGATGTAGGAGAGGTGGCAAAGGAGCCCACCCAGTGCTGCTTGGCTTGGCTGGCTGCAGTAGGGGTTTTTCCTAATTGCTTTTACGCAACCACTTAAAATTTGGCTGATGATGTCACTCTAGTCTGTCTGTACCTTCCCCGGGAGTCCCTGCGTCTGGTGGTGGGGTGAAAGACTCCACGGGCTCACACGCAGCAGGCCCAGAGCTGCTCTTTGTGTTGCCCCAAGGTTCAGGGGATGTCCTGGGCCCTCCAGGAGCTGTAGGTTCATACCTCGTGGAGGCATCACCCCAACATCTCGTCCTCATCACCAGCTGGCTTGAGGTGGGTGTAGCAAAGGAGCCTTTCACTGAGGCAGGACGTCCTGTGTCACCTTCCAGGCAGCACCTGCACCTTCCAGCGTGGTTTTTACACGTGAGCTCAGCACTGTCCTGGGGTCTGGATGAGCCCGTGGGGATGGGCAGCAGCAGAGAGGGACCTCGGTCATCCCGAGGCCCTGTTGGGGTGGGGAATGCTGCTTCTGGCCGTGCTCCGGCATCATTTTAAAAAGGAGCTTAATACCTTATTTAACGCTTGTTTTTGTAGCATGTAGAGTCGGGCTGAGAGACGTGCTGGGCAGAGGCTGAACCTCTGGAGAAGCGCCGATAGGGTTCTTCTAAAGAAAACCCAACCAACAAATCTTTCTGTGGGCAGTGCCGAGTTTCCTGCTCCCTGCTCAGCTTCCCCGTAACCGTGGGAGGAGATGTGGTGCTCAGAAAGGAGAGGGGTGGCCAGAGGCAGCTTCCTGCAGCTCTCTGCAGGGAGTGTCTACTGTGGCTGCAGATAAATTGCTGGGCTCTCCTGCAGCGAGTTGGGAGGTGATGGGTCTGTGCTCATGGTGGGACCATCAATGGTCCGTCCTCTGCCTGAGGGCACCGAGGCTCTGCTCAAAACCAGCACCCAGGTGGGTTCAGGGACCTCTTTAATCCCCAAGCTTGAAACCTTCCAGCGTTTACCTCTTCCCTCGTTAACTGTGTGTTCTCCAGACCAGTGAAAAGGCGTTGAGCTGCTGCTCTGGCAGGATCCAGGCCGGCGTTTTGCCATGTCGGGTAGATGGTGCTGGCTGCTACCAACTGGGAATGGCAACCTCCAGGAAGAGGTGGTGAGGAGAGGGGCAGGAGAAGCCACCTTCCCTTGCAGAGCGATGGAGGATGAACCAGGCGGGTGTTTGAGGGAGTCTCCCAGACATCCATGTCCTGCTCCTTCCCTTGGTGCTGCAGGAGCCTTCCCTGAAGTGCCTTTGTGGCAGAGGGTGGGTGGTGGGGACTGCTCAGGGTGTTGTGACCAGGTGAGGTGTGAGGGGAAGGTTTCTCTCCCACCACAAAAAACTCCCAGTCTGGTTTTGTGCTGGGGAGGGTCTCGGATGGTCCTTTCTGAGCCATATCTCAGTGATGTGCTCCATCGTAGCCACGTTTGGATCCCCTTCCACGCTCAAAGGCTCCATCCACACCTTCACCGCTCAGTTTTGCTTTGGAAGGTGAGCAGCTCGAGCTGTTGAGGGCACCTTGGAAGCGGTTGACACCTCCCGTTGACAGCGTTCCCTATGTTCTTGGGTAGGAAGATCCTTAAGTAGCTCGAGGAACATCTTTGGGTCGATGTGTGAAGCAAGGTGAGAACCAGGTTTTGCCAGGGGACCTGCTGGTGCCACTCAACCCAGAATGAAGTGCACTCCCTTAGGAGATTATTACTAGGGTTTTTAAATACTGAAATCTCAGTATTCATTCAACAGATCCTCTCCTGTCCAGTGTCCTCTCCTGTCCAGTGTCCTCCCCCGAGCACTGCCCACACCGTTGCCGAGCAGCTGCAGGTCCCAGCTCTGCTCGGGACGCAGAAATCCCGGCCGCGCTCAGGCCGGTGGAGCTTTGAAGCTGCCGTAGGGTGAAATATCATCCCTGGCTGGCACGAACCGATGGACGTGTCCTCTCTGCACCCCGCTGGCATCGCGCCGCAGCTCATCAGGGGCTCTTCTCTGGCCCAAAAGTCCCGTCAACCTACCCGGGAGTTTTTAACGTTTATTTTTGTGACGGCAAACTCTCCGACAAGCAGCTTCACAGACTCTACCCTCCGCCCTTTTCTCCCTGACGTGTTTTAGCTCTGGAATTTCTACTTGCATCTCGGCTTTTTAAGGAGATTGTGTATGTAAATATATAATATATTTTTACATTGTTGACGCTTCGTTTGCACGCTCGGTGTAAGGCCTGGCCCTGCGGTGGGATGCTGCCGTTCACAGTGGGGTTCCTTCACGTGTGTCCCCGTGTCTCCCTGTACTAATCCACACCGTAACCTGATGTGACACCACAGTCAGAGCAGAAATACACTTGTCTTTCTCACCAAGCCGGTGTCTCGGGTGATTTTTTTGTTGTTGTTGTTGTTTTTTTACCTCCCTGTCCCTTGATGACAACCTGCAAGAGCATCGGGCTTTGTGGGAAGGATTGTACGGAACGTTGTCCTCCTTGGGGTGATGTGAAGAGGGCCTACAAGAAAGCTGGGGAGGGACTTTTTACGAAGGCCTGGAGTGATGGGGGTGGTGGGTTCAAAGTGGAAGAGCTGTGGTCTGGAGCACGCTGCTGGTGTCCCTCTGGTCGGGGTTATCCAGTGCTGGTGATGGAGAAACTGCTCTGGTGTGAGACTGGGCTGGGAGAGTTGGGCTTGTTCAGTCTGGAGAAGAGAAGGCTCCAGGGAGACCTTCTGGTGGCCTTTCAGTGCTTCAAGGGGCCTGTCAGAAGGATGGGGACGGACTTTTGAGCTGGACTTGTTGGGACAGGACAAGGGGTGAGGGTTTGAAACTGAAAGCGGGAGATTTGGACGAGAGAGAAGGGAGAAATTTTGGATGCTGAGGGTGGTGGGACCCTGGTGCAGGTTGCCCAGAGAGGTGGTCACTGCCCCATCCCTGGAACCATTGCAGGTGAGGTTGGCCGGGGCTCTGAGCAACCTGCTCTGGTTGCAGATGTCCCTGCTCCCTGCAGGGGGGTTGGACTCAACCTTTAAAGGTTCTCTGAGCTGGGAATCCTGCACCTCTTCTTCCTCTTAGGATTCTGGGCAGGAAAAGGCAGGTTTTGGAAGCTGAGCAGGGAGGGGAAATGCAGCACGATGTCTTCATCACAGCGCTGAAGGTCGGCTGGAAGTTTGGTGGGAACCTCTGCTCTTCCAACCAAGCACCCGGCATCGAGGAGGCTCTGCGTGATGCTGGTGGAGGTTCCTTCTCTCCAAACCTCATGGCAGGATGAGCAAACCCATGAGTGGCTCTTCCCTTCCCAGGTCTACCTGGTGGCACGAGTCCCATCACCAGTGCTGGGACCAGGCCCCCGTGTCCCCACCCGTCACCAAGTCCCCTGGGTCAGTGGGGTTTGGACTATGGAGAGGCCTCTGCGCCCAGATTCCTGATCATCCGTTTTCTGTAGCTGGTGGGAGGCCATGGTAATTAGAACATTTGGAATAAATTTGGGAAGCGCTGGGATGACTTGTCCTCTTTGATGCTTCTCCTGCAGGAGGGGCGAGTCCAAGGCCCTGCAGCCCCGGTGTTGGCAGCACCAGCTCCTCTCTGGCTCTGGTTACAAACGGAGTGAGCTGCTGGGCTCAGCCGCATCCTTGGCATGACTGGTCTTCTCCAAAGGGATTCAGAGTGGCTTTGCTGGGGGCTTCTGGGGTGAGAGGTCTCCTCTTGGGAAGGGGGCAAGAGAGGTCCCCCCACCTTGGCACCAGCAGCTTTTGGCCGCAGCATCTGAGGGAGGAAAGGGGGAGATCATAGAATTGTTCTGGTTGGGAGAGACCTTGAAGCTCCTCAAGTCCACCCGTTCCCCAGCACTGCCAGGGCACCACGAACCCCTGGCCCTCAGCAGCACATCTCCACGGCTTGGAAACCCCTCCAGGGATGGGGACTCCACCACTGCCCTGCCCAGCCTGGGATGAGGCCGAGTCTCCAGCCCGGCTGGGAGCACCCATGGGTGCAGGGTGGGCAGTGGCCAGCGGAGGGCAGCAGTGGCCCGGCCATGGCTGGAGGGACGCTTGGGGCCCTCCCAGGAGCGAGATCTTCATCCCAGGGATGTGTGTCCAATTGCAGGTCTCCTTGGGGAACAAGGCTTGATCACTTTGCGAACCATCAGCTCCCACTGTGGGACCCACCATCCTGGCCAGGATCCACCATCCTGGCCGAGACTCCTGTTTCCTTGCAGGCTGAGGTTTGTAGAGGTCCTTGTTTCACACCTATGTCCCATCCCGGGGTTACAGGAGGGTCTGATGGGGCGATGAACAGCGGCTGGCAGCCACCGTGGGACATTTTGGGCCTCTCCTCCCCTCACCAGGGTCTCGCAGACAGCTCTGGGAGCTGCTCCTGCACCAGGAGGTCGCCTCTGGCACCGTTCCCGGCTCGTTCTTGATGAAATCCCAGCTGGTTTTGTTCTGCTGAGGAGCCACCAAGTCGCTGCCGTCGTTGGGGAGGTGACAGGAGCTGACAGTGCTGTGGCACACACACTCGGGGACACCATGGGAGCCCTTCCCAGGGTGAGCATGGAGGAGACTTCTCCCACCAGCCCTGCTCCCTGCGTCAGGTCCAGGAGCTGAGCTTGAAGCTCAGGTCCAGTTGCAGTCTCCTGTGTTACGGGGATGGGTTTTGCAGCTTGGTGGATCCTGACACCCTCCAAAGGGTGGAGCAGCTCTTGAGTGCCCTGGTCAAGAGGAGAAAAGCCTTCTCCTCCCCTGGGCAGACCAGAGTCCATCATCTTGCCATGAGAGCCCTTCTCCACCCAAAGGCTTCCCAAAGTCTTGGTGATCCCAGCCCCATTCTCAGAGGAGACCAGGTTTTACCATCCCACGGGACCTTTTTCATGCAGTTGGCCAGCTTGCACTCAGCTGGAGGAGCAGCAGCAGCGTTCCTATCACTGGACACTTGGCTGCATAAGGAAGTCTTCAGAAACTGGGCAGCATCTGCTGAACTTGGCACGTGCTGGGGCTTGCAGAGGACATTTGATGTTGGAAGGAGCCCACCGTGAAGCACGGCTCTACCTGCAGCCCGCTGACCCACCACCAGTGCGGGTCTCCAGCAGCTTGCTGTCGTGGCCTCGGCACCCTCCCAGAAGGTCTGTTTGCCCGCCTTGGTGGCCCTGAGCCCACCTTCCTGCCTGAGCAGCCCTTGAAGATATTCAAAGCAACATTAACAAAAACAACAGATTTTTTGCATTTTAGCAATCTGCTTTCAAGATGTGGAGAGGGCGGAAGCGGCGTTTCAAAGGCTTTGAGCACTGCAGCCCCACCAGACGTGGAGGCCTCGGCAGATGAGCCTTGCTGGAGCTGCTGAACGTGGGTCTTCAAAGGTGGGTTGGGGTGGAGAAGGCTGCTTGGTGTCTGCTGGCCGCGGTGACAATGTCCTTGGCGTGCTGGGTCCAGAAATGCAGGCTGTGCGTCCTCTAAGTGGGCTCTGGGGCTGTGCGTGGGTTGTCCAACAGCTCTAAGACACGGGGCAGAGCGTGGGGCTTTGTGCAGCCAGGTCAAAGAGGTCTTCAGCTGCACAGCAGCAGGGTGCCCAGGTGGGTAAGAAGGCCACCAGCATCCTGGCTTGTGTCAGCACTAGTGTGGCCAGCAGGACCAGGGTTTGGACACGAGGAACAATTTCTTGGTGGGAAGGGCTGTGAAGGGCTGTGCCAGGCTGGGCAGGGCAGTGGTGGAGTCCCCATCCCTGGAGGGGTTTCCAAGCTGTGGAGATGTGGTGCTGAGGGCCAGGGGTCAGTGGTGCCCTGGCAGTGCTGGGGAACGGTTGGACTCGAGGAGCTTCAAGCTCTCTTCCAACTGAAATAATTCCATGATTCTATGATCCTTGATGTGGCTGCAGATGGTTCCAGGTGTGGCTGGGTGCATGGTGCTGGGAGGGGCCAACAGGCAGGAGGGTGAAAGGTCTGCCCAGTAGGTCTCTGTTCCCTTGGGGATATCCACCATCCAGCTTGACGGTGCCATATTGCACCTCATCCTGCCCCTTGGACCCATCCCCTGGCAGGAAGGGTGCTGAGAAGGGGCCTCCATCTGCAGCGCAGAGCAGAGCGAGGGAGCAGGAACCGTTTTGAAGGCCTTGCAGGAAGAGGGGACCTCAGCCGTGCTCTGGAGAGCAGCCCTGCCGTGCAGATCCGCCTGGATGCTCCAAGGGCTGCTCCAGCCCTGCCAGGAGGGAGCCGACTCAGCACATATTTGCTCTTTGTTTACTGGCTGTTGCTTGTAAAAAGAGAAAAAAAAAAGAAAGAAAGAAAGAAAAAAATCCCCCAAATAGCGTTTCAATCACGGCAGCCCTTGCACGCAACGTCCCGGTGGGAGCAGGAGCTTTGGGCCACCACGGCCTGGGTTTGGACACGAGTGGGAGGTTGGGGTAGTCCTGCTTCAGGGTTGGGTGAGGCCAGTGAGCAGTGAGGTGGAGATGGGAGGTGTGGGGTGGTCCTGGGCACGGGGCAGTGCTGGCCACGGTGGGTAGAGGGTGGAGAGACCTTGGACGTGGTACAGTGGAGAAACCTTGGACATGGCAGGTGGGGACAGGGTTTGGCATGGCCAGTATGGGTTACGAGCACGAGATAAGGCTAAGAGGGACCTCTTGGTGGTGGCAGGGACAAGTGCAAGGTCTTGCACTGAGTGTGGCTTTGATTCTTGGTGGGGTGGAGAGGACAGGACAACCCGCCCAATGGGACCACGATGAGGAGGAGTCCTTGCCTAAGACCTCTTTGCTGGAGCAAGTAACCTCAGAGGTGTCTCCTTGCTCCCAAATGCCACATCTCAAGCTGGGTGGGTGCTGGATGCCCAGACCATGTCCTCCTGCTCATCACCTTCAGCTCTAGGTCCTGCCAGGCTGATGCTCTTCCTGAGGGAACTCGTGGTCCTGCTTGTGCCTCTCACAAGCCTGCAGCAGAGGTGGGCTTTGGTTAAAATGAGCAGTGGGATGAAAAGCCCCCAGCTGAGCTGATTTAGTGCTGGGTTAAACCAACTGAAGAGCAGACGGAGCTGGGAGGCAGCCACGGCCTGAGAGGGGGGTTGAGCATCACACGCAGAACTGGGAGTAGTTATTTTTAGGCCATCTTTCAGTTTGGAGATCAACCAAGGGAGTAAAACGGTTCAATATGGTTCCAATATTTCACAAGGAGGCTGAAAATTGCCGGGTTGAAGCGGAGGATCGAGGAAGAGCCTTTGAGACAAGATTTATGGAGGGCAATGATGTGCAGCCAAGAGGAGCCAAACCGCAGCTTTGCACAAGAGGTTATCGGCTGGTCCTGGTCCCTCCGTGAAGATTACTCTGGAGCTTGGAGCTGGCTGGAGGACTCTGGGCTCTCAGGCTTGGAGCTGAGCTGGGCTGGCAGCAGCTCTTCATGGCAGGGTTGTTGCTTGTCTTCCTCCTCAACGAGCAAAAAAACATGAAGAAAGGGCTAAAAAGCCAAGAATGAGCTGAGATGATCACTGCGGAGTAGAACATGGCAGTGGAACGGGTGTCCTTCCCCTCCTCCTGCAAGGCTGTTAGATCCTCCACCAGATCCTGTTTACTCCATGCCTGATGTGGCTGGAAACATCTCGTTGAGCCAGCGCCGTGCCAGGACATGTCTCTTGGCCCACAGCTCCTCGACACAGTTCAGTGGTTTAAAGGCCTTGTGGGGGAGAAATGGTTCTGGGAAGAATTATATTAAAAATCTTGCGGGTTGGTGGCAACGTCCTGAAGCGAAGGGCTCCAGAGCTAAAGATCAACCCTCAAAAATCAGAAATTTCTCCCCTATCTCCCTGGTTGGGTGGAAGGTGGAGGTGGTTTGGGATGAGCAGAGCATGGGATGGACCCCCTGAAGCCCCCCCAGACCATGGCACACTCCTCCTCCCTTCCAAATAGGTTTTTTTTTTGTTTTCCCACCCTGGAGAAGATTTACTCATCGGGCTGGGATCAGCCAAATTCCAGCTGGGAGGCATCTTCACCCAGGAAGGGGGTTGGGAAAAACAGGATGTCCATATCCAAATGGTGGCAAGAAGACTGCGTCAAGATGGGGTTTCTATTCCCAAATGCCAAATTGGTGTTTGATCTGGTTCCATTTTGTGTTCCTCTGATCTTTTAACACATCCAGGTCTTGTGCTGAGATCCTCAGACCTTCAGCTCCTCCTCTCTGCTTGACTTCACATCACTTGCAAACTGCTTTTACCCCCGTCCCGGCTTTTTGGGCAAGGGAAAACTTGAAGAAAGTTGTCCCCAACCAGTCCCTGAGGGACCCCAACTGGTGGCAGCCCCTCTTCCACCACAGCCCCATGCCCCCCCAGTTGAACCCCCCTTTCCTCCAGTTTACCTACAAGTACCCGTGGAGCAATTTCTCCAGTGTCTTGATGAAGTCCAGACGGGGAGATCTTACTGCAAGGCCTTTGTTCAGAAAACCACCCTTGATCAAAGCCAATTGCGGCGTCAGCCCGAGGTGAGCTTGTTCTCTGCCATTTTTATCCAATTATCTCCCAAGCCTTGATCATTTTTACCTTCCAGCTTTCCTCCAAGCCCTGCACCCCACTGGGCTCACGCTCACTCTTCTCTCTTGCCCTTCTGATGATAAAAGCTCCATATTTACCATCTTCACTTGGTTTTATTGGCTGTCACCAAGTGCTGACTGATGGCAGCGCTCCAGCACACAATGCTCATGGAGAGTTGCCTTCACCTCCAAGGTGCTTGCTCCATAAACTCCTCCTCATGATGCACCTTTCCTGTGTCCTTGTCCTCCTCGCTGAGTTGTGGAGCAACCTGGGGTGATGTCTAAAGGATCTTGAAGCTCAATCCTGTCTGCCCTGGCAGGTGAAATCTTCTTTTTTTTTCCGTTTTTTAATGTGTTCAGCTAAAGGGCTTTTTAGCTGAACTTCTTTAGTCAAGTCTAATTTGACCTGGCTTAGGACAATTCTGGTTTTATCCCTCCTGAGATCTTCAAGGAAAAGATGTTTTCTTCGATTTGTTTTCTTTCTACTTGTGAACAGAACTTTTCAGTGGGGTTTTCCCTCTCTCTGTCTCAAAAAAGCGGTTCCTCAGCGAAATGCTTGGCCTTCAGTTTTCTGTTCAATTTGACCCACACCAGCTCATGGTCACTCATCTCAGGTTATGCCTTATCACAGCTTCCCTTGGAAGCCTCCATGGCCCACATCCCCCAACCCACACTGGTCTCTCCAGCCCTCAGATAGCCCAAAACTTCAGTGGGACCTTCCTGGCTCCCCTGAAAACACCCGAGCCCTCAGCGCTGCCCTGTCCCCATCACAGGACACCTTCCCTTTTACACTGCAGCCCGGACAAAACCTTTTATTTCTGGTGATGGAGGAGAAGGTAAGGAACTGGAGGACCCTTGTTCCTTGACAAGGAGGAATCAACCCTTTGGAAAATCACCCTGAGCCTTCAGCTTTTCAGGCAGGCGACCACCAGCCCAGCCCAGGCTTGAGCAACCCAGCTCGCAGTGAGGTGGTGATGTGGCATCTTCTCCTTCAGGAGTTCCACCAAGGTGGAATCTTCTCCTTGCCTCATCCAGCTTTCATCCATTCCTGCTCAACTGTATGGGCCTGCACCCACCAGGCAAGGTGCTTAGTGGCAGCTGGCAGTGGTGCAAGGAGACCTGCAGAGACCAACAGGTCTGGTTGAGCAGCAGCTGTGGCTTCTCCAGCAAGGCACAACCTACCGTGAACCTCAATGTGTCTTTGTTGCTTGGTCTGGAGAAGGAACCATTGAGAGAAGACCTGGTCATGGTCTTTAGGGGCTGAGTCACAGAGGCGAGAAATGATCTGCTCTTCTTGTTGAGTCCAGATGGGAAAGAAGTAATAGGATTAAACTCAAGCACAGACGGAGGGTGGACTCGTGAGGGCAGTGGGTTGCTGGTGTGGATGGCCTGGTCCCCTCTGCTGGCAGGACAGACCAGACAGGCATCTTCAGATGTGGCAGAGGTCTGACCCGTCCACCCTGGGGACAGAGGGACACACGCGTTGACCACTCCAAGGCCTCTCAGCTGCAATTTTCCATGACTTGACCTTTTATTCCAGCCAAAACTGCTGAATTTGAACTCAGGAGTGGTTTGAGAGTGGATGAAGCTGGATGCGTCAGCGCAGGAACCACTCGCTGGAGGCACAGGGTTAGAGGAGCTCCGTGGCCAGCCCAGGACCAAGCGTTCAGGTCTGTCTGTGCTTCCCCAGCTCCAAACATGACCCAGCTCCTTGCACACCTTTAGCTCTGTCCCTCAGGCAGCCCCACGGCTTCATACACACTCAAACCCACTTGACATTGCCCATGGCAGGGGGTTTGGTCTAGATGATCTTTGAGGTCCCTTCCAACCCAAACCATTCCATGACTCTATGACTCTATGGCATTGGCTGTCCCGACCTCCCGTGCTCTGCTCAACTCAGGTTTGACGTTGAGAAACCCCATCCCAGCACGTACTGGGATGTGGTGGGAGGAGAGCGACCATCACCGGGGTGTTTGTGGCTACCAGAGGACCTGGCTCTGCAGCCTGCATGGTCCTGGATGAGCGGTTTGATCCCTTCGTCCTCCGTCCTGCTCGGCGCATCCCTCTTTTTAATAAAGCCCTGGAAGTCATCTCCAGATTTTGTAGCTCGTGCCCTCGCCTTTCCCTCCTTTAAATCTTGCTTGGAAGCTTTTAGCTGATACATGAGCCCAATAAAGCCCAACGACTGGAGAGAAACCCAACCCTACCCCCACCCTACCCCCCTCCTCCATCGAGATCAAACGGGTTTTAATCGGAATAGAATTTCCTTTGACAAAATGAGGAAAATCTGTCGCTCGCATCCGCCCGGCCAGCCGCTCCTCAGCCCTGGGCTGCGTATCTGAGCCAAAACCTCCCCTTTCTGCTCGCCCCCATGTGCCACCAGCCAAGCTGGTCAACCCATCCTTGCCCATGGCTTTGTCACCCCCGAGGGATGGCAGGATCATGCTGAGCAGAGCTGGGAACCCTTCCCCGTGGAGATACAGAGGATGCGAGCACCAGGCTCAGCTGCTGGAGCATCCCGGCTGCCCCTCCTGCAGAGCCTAGTGTCCTCCCGGCGTGGTCGGGGTCTGGCCAAAGTGCCCTGGGTGATGTGGACATCTGCTCCCGTGGCAGCCCCGTAGCAAAGTCCCTCTGCAAATGAAAGCTCCTGCCATGGTGCTCAGGAAATGGGCCTCAAACCCGACTCCAAAGCACCAGCAACTCGTTCCAGCCGTGGAGGGGAGAGTTTCCTTTCATCTCCAGCCAGGAGTTTAACCGGCCTTTCGTCTCTCCCCAGACAGGGCTTTGAAGCCTTGCAGGGTCCTCCCACATGTGCTGCTGGGGCTGGGAGTGGTGTCAGCTCTGGGACCGGGAGGGAGCAGAGGGTGGAAAGCAGCATGGGAGAAAAGTGTTCTTCCCTTTGGGAGATGCCCAATGGGGCAACTGGAGTGGCTCCTGCAAACCATCTTCACCCTGGATGGTCATGAAGAGCAGGGGGCATCCAGGGCTTGGGGACATCCATGGGTTGGAGCACTGTGGGACATGCCATCCCACGGGTCTCCTGGTGGTTTGGAACTTCTGCAAAGTCTCTTGCCCAGGCAGCTGAAAAGGTTTTGGAGCTCTTTGGGCTGGAGGCAAAGATGCCACCCCCACTTTAGCAGAGCTTTGGGCTTGGTGGGTCTGCCCAAGCCTGTGACGAGAGGAGAGCAAAGGTGGCTTACACAGGTTGCAGAGATGGAGTTTGTATCTCGCTGGCAGCAAAGTATCAGTGGTGTAGGGAAGGGTCCAAGCTCTCTACCACCCTCTACTCCAGTGCTCCCTCAACCTCCCTTCTCCAAAGTCCTTCCTCCTCTTTGTGGCCCTCTGTGACTTTGTGGAGAACAGAGCAGGGCACGGGGTGATGGTGATGAAGGGTGATGCTGATGGGTCTAGAGGCTGGGGGTGGGAGAGGACCCATCCTGTCCTCTCCCATCCCATCGCTGTTGCTCATCACTGCTCTTTGCCAAGCATGGGCCAGCTGGGAGCCGTGGGAAGCCACCGAGCTGTGGATGGGAGCCACTGATGTGCTCCAAGATGCTGGTGGTTTGCGTGAGCGTGGACTCTCACGCAGAGCCGTGTGAAGAAGACCCGGCACGTTGGCTTTTCTCAGCCCCCTTTTTCCTCCATCCCTTGGGCTGGCACAGCTCCAGCTTGGCCCATGGCTCGGAGGGAGGAGATGCTGCAAACTGAGTCAGCTCCGAGGGCTGACGAAGTTGCTCACATCAGAATAACGCAGCGTTCCTTGGGAGGTGCATCATCGGAATCAGCCGTTTGTCTGTCTGCTCTGTACTTTTACGGCCTTGTCCTGCTGGTTGACTTTGTGGCATTTTGAATTGTGTATCTTCACTTCTGCTGCCCTGGATGGAGCTGGCCCAGCTCTGGTTGCCCCCAGAAAAAAAAAAAACAAAACCCACCTTTTTTCCCCATTTTCATAGAATCATGGAATGGTTTGGGTTGGAGAGGACCTTTAAGATCATCTAGTTCAGAGCCCCTGCCATGGCAGGGACACCTCCCACCAGACCACGTTGCTCAAGCCCCCTCTTCACTCCCTTCCAGTCCTTGAACCTGAATCTCTGGTTGATTTGCTGTGAGTAGAAGCACAAGCGTCCAAGACAGTTTGGTTGCTGCTTGGGAATAACACCAAGCAAAACATCTACTCCCACTTTGGGAAGACGCTCTTGGACGAGGACCCCGTGGAGCAAATTCAACCTCTGCCCTTCTAACACCTTCTTGCAGAGATTTTTCCAGGGGCTGTTTCGCTCACAGCTTCAACAAAACCCACCAGAAATGTTTGGCTTGTTGCTAACGGCAGTTTTGAGCTTTGCTTTCCCACAAATGCTTGAGCTGACGCTGGAGGATCGCGTGGCTCGCTGCATGGGGCAGATGGAGGTCACGGTGGCTTTGACTTACTGGAGCCTCTCCAGTTCTGCGCGGAGAGGAGTAACTGCAGACCAAAAAAATTGCATTTTTTTGCCTCAATCACGTGGTTTTTAAAGCAAGAGACCAGGTTCATGGGAGCAAAGAGTCAACTGCTTGGCTTTCTTGGGATTTCAGGATCATGCGCAGGGGAGAGGGATGGCAAAGCGCGTGGGTATGCATGTGGAGAAGAGGGATGGACAGCTACGTGTGTATGGAAAGGGAGTTAGAGCTGCAAGAGGTGTCCAGAGGTTGGGTGCTGGAAGATCTGGGCCTGAAACAGAGGGATGGGCACAGGGTGACTCACGGACAAGACATCTTGAGGGTCCATCAGCTCCCCAGCTCCTCTGGTGAGCTCCCACACTTTGGCTACTGCTTCTGTGGGGTTCATGGCTGCAAGGGGAGGCTTTGATGTCTTCTTGGGCCGGGGGAGCAGGCCTGGAGCAGGAGGCTTAGGCAGCATTTACACACTCAGAGAGGACTAAACCATGAAACTCCCTAGGAGAGAAGACAACCCTTTGGTTTCCCTTCCCACAGGCCGGACTGGAGGCTGTGGGATCTCCTGGCTGGAAGTGACTCACTGCAGGAGTAGCTGAGCTGATGCACAGTGTGATGGGAAGATGCTTCCTGCTAACCCAGCCGCAGCGTCAGGATCCTCGCTCCATGTGACAGTGAGTCACTGAGCTCCCATCCTCGGGTTCCTGGTGCGAGCCCAGACCCAGCTGGGCACTGGGAAGCACTGGGATGAAAGCGCGGGGAGGTAGCAAGGCAGAGGTGGGTTTGCTTTGCACCAGGAGAAGGAGCTGCACGGCTGGAGCCAGGGCTGGGTCCTGCCGCTGGGTCTGCAGAGCCGGGGAGCTGTGGTAGGATGGACAACTCCCAAGGCCCCTCTGCCTGGAATCTAAATTCAGGGTGAGAAATTAAAGGCAAGAATGACAGAGGTTTTTGTTTGCTCCTGAGGTGCGGGAGCCTTTTGTAGCCTGGAGAAAAGGAGGCTCAGGGGAGACCTTCTGGCTCTCCACAACTCCCTGAAGGGAGGTTGGAGCCAGGTGGGGTCGGACTCTTCTCCCAAGGAACAAGTGACAGGACAAGAGGAAACGGCCTCAGGTTGCCCCAGGGGAGGTTGAGGTTGGCCATGAGGAACAATTTCTTGGTGGGAAGGGCTGTGAAGGGCTGTGCCAGGCTGGGCAGGGCAGTGGTGGAGTCCCCATCCCTGGAGGGGTTTCCAAGCCGTGGAGATGTGGTGCTGAGGGACACGGGTTAGTGGTGGGGAACAAGTGGGCTCAAGGAGCTTCAAGGTCTCTTCCAACCCAAATGATTCTATGGTTCTAACTAGGACAAGCAACCACTTGTGATGATTTTTTATTACCAGCAGGAAGGCAGATCCTGGGGGGGGTGGGTTGATCCATTTCAGCGCTGCCCGGGACTGATGCAATCCAAGGGCAGAGCAAGGTCACAGTCACAGGCAGCGCTGGGTCTCCCAGCCAAGGCTCCGTTGGTGGCAGTGGCTGGAGAAGGGCTTGGCTGCAGTTGCCCCAGGCTTGAGCCCATCGTGCTCAATGTCCCCCGAGCTCCAGCTCGTGTGGTACCAGGGCTGGGCTGGAGGCTGCTTTGGTGGGAAGCATTTGCTCGCGGGGAGAGTGAGGAGGCTCTTGGCAGCAGGGCCCAGAACATGGTGTTTTGCTGCTTTGATGGCCAGATGGAAACAGATGGGGAAGAAGAGGGGAAAGAAAAAAAATAAAACAAACCCAAAACTTTCACATGTAAAAATTAAGTGGAACAGGCTGGTCGTCAGCGCAGGGCGGTGGTTGGAATCCATGGGCAGCACATGGGGCATCACTGGACCGTGGTGCTTCACCTCATCCCACCTCCCCATCCTACGGCCCCGCTCCCAGGAAAGGCCAAAGTGAGACTCCCACCCAGTCTCACCACAGAATTGCCTAGATAGGAAAAGACCTTTAAGATCATTGAGTCCAATCATTGAGTCCTCAGTTGCGCCAGGGGAGGTTTACGTTGAATATTAGGAGAAATTTCTTTACTGCAAGAGTGATTATGCTTTGGAACAGGCTGCCCAGGGAGGTGGTGGAGTCACCATCCGTGGAAGGGTTCAAATAATGTGTAGACGTGGTGCTGAGGGACATGGTCTAGTGTTCATGGTAGCACTGGGTTGACAGTTGGACTTGGTGATCTTTGGTCTTTTCCAACCTTAACGATTCTACGATTAACCCAACACTGACAAGCCCTCAACTAAACCATATCCCTAAGCTCCTCTAAATACCTCCAGGGATGTCAACTCCACCACTACCCTGGACAACCCCTTCCAACACCAGTCCCACCATTGTCCAGCCCCGCCCTTATCACCACCCCGAGGTCCCTCCTGCCCCCTCGCCTCCGCGAGCAGCCGCGTTTCGGTGGGGAACATCTTTTAGTTCTTAAAAAGTTCAGCAAGTTCCAGGAACATGATGTCACGTTGACAAGGAAATGAATGGCGAGGCCATCCATCAGCGCCGCGGGCGCGCGGATCAAAGGGCCCCGCAGCGCTCGGGTTCCCGCTTACAGCCAGAGCCCGGCACGATCCCCCTCGCCCATATTCCCCGCGGTTGCTGCGGCAACAGCACGCTACGGCGGATGCTTCGCATTTTTATTCGCACCACACATGTTTCCACTCCGGCGCTGCAATAACTGGAAAAACCTGCGAAACCAAAGCTGCTTCCCCAGCCCCCGGGGGCAGCGGCTGTTCCTGGCTCCCTTTCATGTGCTCGATTTATTAGCGTTATCCTCCTTTTTTTTTTTTTTTTTTTAATTCACGCAGGATAAAATAGAGATTATTTTTGTCCTCTCCAACAAAGAAAAGAAAAAAAAAAGTGGAGAGAGGAGAGGGAAGGGAAGGGAAGGGAAGGGAAGGGAAGGGAAGGGAAGAGAAAAGAGAAAAAAACCCAACCCCACTCTCTGTGTTGATGCTCAGCCTCTGATTTTGTGCCCAGAGTTATCTGCAGGCATAATCAGGTCCTGGGCCATTCAAGCAATGCTCTCGACGGCTCCAGGCTCCCACATGGACTGTGTTATCCCAGCGCAGCCCCAGCTCTTCACCATGGCCAAGCTGCCCTGTTCTACCAGCCAGCGAAGCCAGGCTGGAGCTGGAGGTGACATTTTCTTGGCTTCCCTGGCCCAAAATGTTGTTTGCACAGAGGCCATGATGTACATCCTGACTCAGCCCCACCTTGCACGCCAAGGTTGCATCTGTGGAGGTTGTTCAGGTTGAGCCCAGCTCTTTGGGTCACTCTTCAGAGCAGATGCATCCCTGGTTTATGCCACACAATGCTAGAAAAATCTTGGGTTCAACCCCTTCTGAAAACCCAAGGAAGGAGCAGCCTCGTGTCCACCTTCCTTACACCCGTGGAGGTGAAGCATCAGCTCCATACCAAGCTCTTCTCCAGCCTTCACTAACACGAAGACCTCATCTACCCCCGAGACCTCCACCCATCACAGCCCCTTGAGACCTTCTCCCATCACAGCCAACCCAGCTCAGCGTGTCCAACAAGGTCAGGACAGAGCCTCATACTCTAGATCCAACTTGAAAGCCCAAAGATGTGACATCTGTCACCAGTGAATAAGAAGCTGTATCTAAATGTGTGGTAAGTGGTTCCTCTGCTCTCCCATGAGGTGTCCTGAGTAGGACAGAGCTGGACCGTGGCAGTGCCACACTGTCCTTCAGACCATGCAGGGAGCAACCCCCTCTTGCTCTGGTGGACCATCTCTGTAGACTTATGGCAGATGGAGAAAGGCCAAGATGTCCAAGGCCAACAGTCTGTGTGAGCCGGTGAGTTGTAGTGAAAGGAGGTGAGTGTTTGTGCCACAGCTCAGCTCTCCTGGGGCTGAGAGGGAGCCTGGTCTCCCATGGGTGGGACAGCACAGAGCGGAGCTGGGATCACCAGAGGGTTTAGGGGAAGAGATTGAAAGGACTTGGCTTCTTTTGCAACCAAGGGGATGGCAGAGGAGGGTCAGACAGCTCCAGGACCGAAGGCTGGTGAAGAACATCTACAGGGAGCTTGAGGCTCAGAGATAGAAATAGGCTCAGTCTGACCAAGAGGGGCTTTCAGTCCACCAAAGGATGTGGTTTTGAGGGGACACCTCAGCCCCTTTCCAGGCAAACCTTGGCTCCCACCTTGGCCTCCTGAAGGAGCTCCCATTTGAGGTTCTACAGCCTCTCTGACATCATTGGTGTGTTCTTCCAGGTTAAGGACTCCCTGCCCCCTGCCCATTTGTGGCTTGGTTGTGTCCTTGCTTCCTTTTTCCCACCTTTCTTTCGTTCCAAGGTGCTCACTGGCCCTGCAAACCATCTTCCAGGCTCCGGTCTGCTGAGGACACTCCAGCACTGAGGACATTTCCAACCCAAAGCAAAATAAAACTGCTCAGGAGAGAGGAAGACGAGGAGTGAGAGGGCGGAGGAGGAGCAGGAGAGGAGGTGGGCAGAGGGGCTGGGGCATGGTGGGAGGTCACATCTTCCATCTGCTGGCTTCTCAGTGGATCAAGTGAGCTGGGCTTGGGCTTTATTTTTTTTTCTCCACATATTTAAGGTCTGAAATTTTCTCTGCTCTGTCAAAACGAGCGCAATAAAACCCCCGGCGAGCTGGAAAAGCCAAGTTATTGAAAACACTTTGGTGACTTGTGACCTTTCCATTGGAAGTTTATATCTGTATTCTTCCAAAAAAAAAAACCAAACCCCTCACTGAAAGAACAAATTGAAATGCTTAAGGAAGGGGGTGGGGGGAGAAAAAAATACTCCCACCACAAAACATCCAAATCTGGGGGAAAAAAAAGGCGGCGGGAGGTGCTCAGCTGAGCCCTCCTGAAGATCAAAGCTCATGGTGCTCGAGGAGATCAGCAACGACGTGATGCTGAGCTGCTGCTGCCCAAACCCATCCTCCAGCGAAATTCAATTAAACTCCTGTAATAAAAAAAAAAGGGAAAACTATATCTATATCTATATCTATATATGTATGTGTATATATATATATATGTATATAAAAATAATGAAAAAATAAAGACCCGGCAGAAGCCCATGGCCCAGCTGGTGTCAATCGGCAGCTCCCAGCCCTCGGCCCCGGCGCGGGATCGGGGGGTCCTGGCTCCTGCCCTCCCCCCGGGGATTTTTTTTTCC